>PNEQ01074218.1:0-131551 GCA_003012365.1 Medauroidea extradentata
TGTAAACTCCCCACCCTCCACCAACTACCCCAAACCACCTCCCTTCCTTCGTTTTCAGTAGCTATTCACCCCACCTCCCCAAAGAAAACCTGTCTAGCAGGGACTCGGAGAGGCCGCTTTACACGATGGTGCTACAAGACTTGCAGAGCCCTCATGCGGCAGAGAAACACAACTGCGGCCTCGGAGCCCCCCGTTAATGTTTATCTACACACAATTGCTGAATTAGTTTCCCGTCTATATATTTTTGTTAGCCTGAAAATACCATATGTGAATCATAACCTCATGTGTATCAAGTCTCAATTGTGTTGAAAACTGTGTCCTGCAATGATAAATTTTAGCAAATACACTTGAAAGTAATAAAATAATTTAATTATCTGAAGGAAATGCCAGACGATGTTCAATAAGTTCTAAAAGTGAATGAACCTATTGTTTTGACAAGCGGAAATGTATTCGGAAGTCTGTTTCATCATATTCCGCAAAATAATGATTTCTTTCTCGAATCCGACGAGGCCGATACACAAGAATAAAGTCTTCATCGTCTGTGCTGTCATCAAATACCGAATTATATCGTGCTCGCGCCATTTTATTTGGAACTTAAGTGAGATTAGTGAAATTACAAGGCAAAAATCGAGCCGTTAAAATTTAATCTCGCTAAGGAGAGAAAATCCACTTTAACTGCTTGGTGAAACCCAAAACTTGTACAATCGAGATTAAGTGCCGATTAATCGAGATTAAAATCGCTTAAACTTGGTTGGTGAAATCGGGCCTTAAATGAATGTCGTGACAGTTTCCTAACCATTTATTTGTCTGACTGAACCGTAAGTTTCGTCACTAACTACCTCGTCGACGAGACGTTAAGCCCAAATATAAGTGGTTCTTGGGATAAAATGTGTAATTTTGATACCTTAGTCACTTTAATATTTCCAGATAATATGTAATTTCCTGACACTATTCAGTTTAAACAAAACAAACTAAACAACTATCAACTATCAACTATCAAAGTATGATTGTACTTTACTCAAAAGTTAATATATGGGGTCACAGTTAATTTTTTTTATTGTACGTAGTTATGCAATAAGAAACCAACCTACAGCTCACTGTAACTGAGATATTCAAGCTGAAAGTCTACTGTGTGTAGCTAAACCTTGTATAAACCTTTTTTTTTTTTGAGCGATTTTTGACTTCATATGTTATGATTAGGGCTAGGAATATTTTGATAGTTCAACGACCAACATGCTATAATCCATTATCCTGTGTATAACGCAACTCATTCAGACAGCAAACAATAACGAATAGACGGGGTTTGACTATGAATAGGACATTGGATTCTAGCATGCAGGTCATTGAAATAGCGAATTTTTCCTAGCACTAGTTATGATTTAATGCTTGTAATTTTTGTAGGACATGTTTTGGACCTTCTCCTTGTACTCGATACGATTATTTTAAAATGTATTACTTTGTGAGTTGGTTCCTTATTGCATAACTATGTACAATTATTACTCTAGACAAGATGCTCTTCAAAAGTGCTCATTTATCGCGAACCATCGATACCTACTTTCCTTGTATCACCCAAGCCAACTTCAGTGGTGCATTCCAGACACAGGGCTACACGACGTCGAGAGAGGAAGAAGAGAGTGAGGTCAACTCCCCACCCCCGCCACAACCTAATTCTCGCAACGACCCCTTCCACGCCACAGTTCAGTTTGTACACGTAAACAGATGACATTAGAGCAGGCGGCTCGCAGATTATGCAGATGGCGACCGCGCCATTTAGCTCGCGAGCCGTGTGCGTTTCACGTTCGACCGCGGCCGGGGCCCGGCTTACCGAGCGGTAATTGTGAGGGACGTGTCGCAGTTCGCTCCAGCATTGTGAAGGGGTGAGGGCGGAAGTGTGCGATACGGCTCCCAACACACCCTGCACGAGTGTTTGTCCCCAGGGGAGCAACAATCACCGCCCTACCCTCCCCCGCAGAGAGGACGGGGGGAACACACGCCGAAGCCCATGCGAAACATTCTGTGTCAAGTTCCGCTCGTTTCCAGGCACACCGCCTTTGTGGTAGGCGTTAATTGATACGCGCAGCGCCAAGCGGAAATCGCCCTTACAACCTCCCACAAAGGAGATCCGGCTTCGATTCCCGGGAGAGGTCGATTTCCAGATTTTCGCATGTGAGAATCGTGCCAGAAGATGTCGTTGGCCGGTAGGTTTTCTCGGGGATCTTCCGTTTCCCCACCCTTCTCATTTATGCGATTCTCCATTGTAGGATTTTATTTCATCTAATCCTCCGAGGTACGCAGATTGTTTACAGACTCCCTGCAATAAATCTGCATTCGATGTGCGATACCCTGGCCCTTGGCATCCTACTAATACGATATTTATTTATTTACCAGCCATGCCGTAGCCTGTGCTGAAATATCGTACGACCCTCAGCAGTTACAAAAAAAAATATCGGCGACATAAGTAATTAACCGTCTCTTGTCTGCAGATGACTTGTATCTTCGCCAAATATAAAATGAACGCTTAATCCACTGGACGATTTCTCAGCCAACTCCGAACAAAATAAACGTAATCGTGCCTTGGACATTGTCATATTCCCAGTCATCTCATGCCCAAGGTGACATGCTAGCTATCAGAATCCGTTCAGTAATTAGAAGCGCCGTAACTTCACATTACCGATTCCCAGCAGTCGGAATTATTCCGAATCAGTTATTCTGACGGCAGTCCAGAGAAAATTGCTTCACAAATTATTCCGGTCATTTGAGGTCGATTTCTGATAGCGTACTTAGAGCTGTTAGTAGTCATTTGGTTCACAAATCGATTCCCGAAGAATCCTTCCATGTTGCAACTAGTATATTAAGACATATTTAGTTAGTTCACAACAGACAATGCGTATTTCACACAAAAGTGTCGGTCTATTGAGAAAATTCTAAATTCTAAATGGTCGACGTTAAAAACATAAAATTAAGAAATAAAAAAATAAAAATTTAGTATACATGAGAGTTGTGCTTTCTTAAAGAAAAAAACTCTAAAGAATATATAGATGGCACAGTTCAAAAGGGAATCAACTCAAAAAATGCCTTTTTTGAGTTTGGCTCACCAACACATAGACAGAAGTGCACTCTACCCAGTTGAAAAGAAAAACAACACGTAAATTCACTTGTTTTATTAACATGGCACTTTTTCTTATTGTCAGTAAATATCTAAAAATTGTATTTATTTTATTTTAAAGTGTGATAATTTCAGCAAGGCAGACTATAAACATTTTAAACACCTTAAATAGTTACCTCTATACTTTTGCTTCAAATTAACACCAACCAAATTTGTTAATTAACAATTTTTCGGCGAAACGAAAATCTCTTTGTGTGCATTTTACTCACAACTGGGAATTTTGAGTTGTTTCCCTTTAGAACTGGGCCATTTATTATAAAATATTTTTAAAATTTTTAATTGGTACGACACATTCAAAATGACAATTTCCCTACACATAAGAAATTTCGTAATATATAAATTTGTCAATTAAATATGGCTATACAAAGCGATGAGTGTAGCATTACCTCATTTTGGGAGCATTGTTACCAGGAAAATTGCGAACTACTACTTCCACTTAACTCTCTAAAAATGTGGTACATAAGTATAAATGATAATACATACAATATTTTCATACATTAAATCTTATTTTTTAAATTTTACACCCCAACTTTCTACATAAATTTCAAGTAAAGAGTGAAGATTTTTTGGCCAGCACTCAACATCTCGGTTTTAAACGCTTGTGAGTGGTGACATGCCAGTATGGAACAGTGCCGAAATGAAGGGGCGAGGGAAACGGGAGATCCCCGAGAAAACCAACGGACCAGAGGCATCGTTCGGCACGATTACCTAATGCGAAAATCCGGAGACCAACCCCGCCGGTGTATAAATTTCAACAGAGCATACATATTTACTATAGTATAGGCCATTCACGATAAAGTGAGCACTGCATAAAGTTTTCTTTCTGCCGTTTTACAGCCATCTTTACTATTTTCAGTATGAAAACTGTCATGTCACTGAAAACTAGTATAAACGTTTCAACACTCTCAAAAGTGAACACATATTGTTCCATTACAACATATTTTTAATTAATTATAAGTTCTGCTGAGTGTTCAGTTTATAGTGAACAGCATATAATAGTAATTTTAGTGTCAGCCAGGAATCGGTTTGGGTTCAGTCGGCAAAATTACAATATTCTAAATGAAGACAATCAAATGCTTAGAAAACGTTTATCATAGACTTAAAAACACTCAAGTTACATGAAACAAATATATTTTGGGTAGTAAAATGACAAGGCACGAAGATTGACAACTTTTTAAAACAGAATTATTACGTCACTATGTAGGAAGCTATTCATTTCCTCCCTTTATAACTGCCAACGCCAATATTATTAACTCGTGTTATCATTTCATAAATGTAACGTTTTATGTTCGCTGATAATATAATAAAAACGTACGTTAGAATTGTTTAGGCTTCCGCGGCCGTTTTCATGACTGTCTTGGCTTCGGGTTGGAGATACGCCGGACTGGTTGGAAAAAAAAAAAAAACAACCGACGTTTCAGCGAACATTGTTGGTTGGCATATATAGGGTTTCAAAAACGACTGAGGTTTCCATGGTGGCTGTGACTCCGAAGAAACCAACTGCAATGATCCGCGAGACGTCGTCGGTTCCTGCAAGAAACAAGACGCGGTCCCAGCCCGGCAGTCAAAACACAGGGCCGCACCGTGTGTAGAGCTTCGGCTGTCACAAGATTATTCTAAAACTTCTCAACGCGCATAAGTGATATCTTCTTAGTAATGCCATTCAAAGTACGTTACATGAGAGTATACCCATTTCAGGTTCACAACTAATCTTTAAAGCATATTTTCTAGCGGCAATAAATGGCAAAAATGGGTGTTTTTGTAGTTCTTTAAGGCGGAGTGTTAGACAATTTTATTGTATTTTCAGTTTTTGAGGCATAACATTTATTCAAATTGTATTATCAGAATTTTCTCTTCGACCAGGCATAGGATATGTTCTTGGCAAACTGCTTGATACAAATATTAAGGGAATCTTTCATTAATTTGTTATGCAGAATCATTACAAGATAATTCTTGAAAGTTAACTTATAATTCTATTGCAATGATTCTGCATGACAAATTAATTAAAGATTCCATTAATATTTGTGTCAAGCAGTTTGCCAAAAACATACCATATGCCTTGTCGAAGAAAAAATTTTGATAATACAATTTTAATAATCGTTATGGCTCAAAAACTGAAAATACAATAACATTGTCTAACACTCCCCCTTAAAATCTTGGCACAGGATCTTTTATATGGTACAGACGTGTACAATAAAACTTTATCTATAATATTACGCCATAAAATGACAGGGCCACAAGTCAATGTCTTATAGAGGCGAGCTGGCTCGCGCCTAGAGGCTAGGGTGAAATGTGATGCGGATGCTGTCTCGTCCTTACCACTTCCACACTCCTACGTCTGGAACGCCCGAAATACGTTCACCCAGGCAGCCACCTTAACGCGGCCACATCAAGTAATCACACGCAACTGAAAGACCATGTTTTCATGCTACGCTCGGACAAAAGCCTCCCAAGGAACAATGGCCCAGCAGGCTGCGGTCTTAAAAAAACACCAAGAGTGCTCGAGCCGAACATTTTCTTTGAAGAGCGGCGTAGTGCCGTGCACTCTAGTTACACTAATGCTCACCGGTGTTATACGGTTATTTTTTTTTCTTACACGCCCTCCTTTATTTTTTTGAGAGGGCAAAGTTTATATACGAGGTAGGCGGACACAAATAGGAAGCGTACAGCGAAAGGACGAGAAAGAAAATAGTAATTGTACGTTTTTCCCCTCGCTGTGCTTGGGATGGGTCGGAGAGAACGAGGACAAGAAGCAATGAAAAACAAATGAATTACTTTAATAACAGGAAAGAGACGGGAAGGTAAAAACAAAATTAACGTCTGTTATTCCTGGAGTGCCATTAAAACCTGCGTAGAAAATAGAGAGAATGTGACAGTAAAATAAACACAACTTAAGTTTTAATTTCGATCTAATATAAATGTTATAAGCAAATAAACTGCATAATGACTTTTCTTGTCTCAACAAAATTGAATTTCTAATTAAAGCTTAATCCTTGTGAAAAAAAATTGATCATATTACGAAACGAGGCTATAATAGAGTTCCGGCGCGAGCAATAACGGAGATATACGTGTTAAATTATATTTCCTGTGACTCAGTACCGGTCGAACCTAAATACGTATTCCACCACTGACTGTTTGGTTCAACCCAGTGCTGCGTAAACTGCTATAGGATCTCTTAGACTGTTTTTTTTTTACACTGAAATGTGAGCAAATAAGTATTTGCATAACCAAAAAACATTAGTAACCCCTACTCATTACATTATTCGTAAATTTCGGTTCATGTAGTAATAATTTCCTAATCTCAATACAGAAAACGTCGTTTTGCCGAAAACGTTATCGAGGAATGTGACTGAGACATACCGAATATAATTTAATATGTAAATCCTTATAGTTGTTTCCCCAGGATTCCCAGGTAGCCTGCGCCGGTCTGCAGCAATTTTCATTGTCATAATTTAATTTTTAAATTTGTACCTGATTTTTTTTATCGTATAAATACATCGTGAGTAAATTTTGCTCTTATGAAATTTGTTTATCTGTCGTAGTTTTCGAGTAGACTAATGGCTCGTGAATGTCAAAATTTGCATGTTACAGTTTTAAGTAAATTTGCGTGTTACGGTTTTATGTACGACACTAAAACCAACTAACATACCAAAACTGAAATCATTCACAACGAATAATAATGTTTCAGGCTACAAGTAGGCATATATTTATAAAAACCAATAATTTAAAAAAATTGTATTTATATTGAAATGCTGAAATTTTAAATGAAAATTTTAAAAAGTAAATATTTTTTTTTAAATACAAAACCTTTAATTTTTTGTCTTTGTATATGCCAATTTGTATTCTGCAACACTGTTATTCTTTCTGAATTTTTTTTTCCGTGTTGTATGTCAGTTGGTTTTAGAAACATGCATAAAACCGCAACATGCAAATTATTACATTCACGAGACATTACGCAAATACTATGATAAAATAAAAATAAAAATTCATAAGAGCAAAATTTTGTCACAATTTATGTTTAAAATAAGAAAAAAATACAAAAATAAAAATATAACTATGAAAATTGCTGTAGACTGTGCCCTTAATGTAGTAATATATAACGGTGTAGCAATATGTAAAGCGCTTGCCTCAGTACGTGAGGTCGCATATTGCGATGTCCTATTAACCGATGAATGTAACAATCCTGTATAATCCAATAAATACCAGGCATGATTCAATTTTCCTAAGTACAACCAACTATCGTAGACTAAACTGATACCGTCTTGGGTACACTGAGCAGTCGCTATGTAATTTCTTTATATGCATGTATCGTAACATGTTTATAAGAGTCATTTTTATTTTCGATTCAAAATACACATTTTAAACCTTTTAGAGCAAGTTTAAATAAGTGCTACAAATACGATAAACGTAGGCTACATTAGCCCTAGAGGGAGGGGGGAGGTTACTTAATTTCACTCAAAATTTTGGTATTTATGTCGTATAGCGAAAAAAGTTTTAAATACTCGGCTCTAATATCTATTTATTCACCAATACACCCGAAAACTAACATATTGGGTAAGACAAATAACCCAGCAAACGGCAAACGTAAGCTCGGGTTACTCCAAAATGGCGTACGACTAGATACCACTAAAAGGTCTAATGCAGACCTTCCAGGATCAAAACAGCACAGATCCGTGCTTAACAGAAACGTGTCCGATCACCTACTGCGTCGGCTTAGCTGCGAGAACGGCAGCAGGTTCATGATTGGCTACGCGGGTTATGGCTGTACTAAATGCGTTGTTTGTTTGGTTCGACTAGCGCCAGGAGTGATATTGGACTACGGTGTAGACTAAGAAGGGGCGAGACGAAACGTGAGATACATAGTGACCCGTGCCAGATAATGCTTTGTAGAACTAAAAAGTATCAACAATATTTATTTTTTAATTTAGTACTCGCAGGGTTCCGAAACTTCAGGGGGGTGGGTGATAAAAAATGCAATACTGTTTGTTTTCCTTTGATGTGAAAATGGGAACAATTGAGTTTTTTTCACCAAGGTGAAAAATTACAGAAAATTGTGGAAAAAATTGCAATAAAAATTATCATACAATTTCTGAATTACAAATCTGGATGGTATATGTATTTAAATTCGGGCATATCGTCCAATACACACAGTACCCTACTACGAAAATGAAATAACCAGTAAATGTAATATAAAACTTGATAAAGTAAAATAAACAATATGCACATGAATTAACCAGAAATAGTTATCATACTCATTCATACCCAACTTACAGTCTCTGTTAGGAAAACAGTTTCGATAACAACAAAAAAAAACTCTTTGTAGTTCAAATTCACAAGTAACACACTAAGATAATTATTAACTATCTTGCTGTTTGCATCAACTGGCTAGATGGTGAACTTTCCTGTTGATTTTTTTATCAACTTTATGGTTTGCCGTTTTCTTTACTAAAATTACAGTACTGTGATGCTTCTGTAGTTTCCCTTATCTTAAAACTGTTAAGTTCTTATGTTTGCCTTCTTGCCACATTCCTACATCTTGCTAGTAAGTAAACGTTCAGAATGAATCAGACAGGCCTATTCTCCGCTTTTCTTATTTTATTGACCTTATATAAGTTACTATGTATCATTTAGCCACTACAGTTTTAGTATAGTTTCACAATGATTGTAAAGAATTTTGTCCAATACTTTCAGAAATTTTAAAACGGAAAAAACAGGATTTTAACTTTTTTTTTATACCTGTTACCAATTTTTCTGGAAATTTTAGAAATATAAGTGCTCGTAGTATACTAGAGGCAAAGTTGGGATATATTCCGGCGAAGTAATTATTTTATAGAAACTTTTCACACACATGCACGTATTTTGGATCAATGCAAGAAGCACATGGCGTGATTTTACACAACAGCAGCAAGTCTCATGAAATAAGCTGCTAGCTTTTATTAAACAGTTCTTCTTCGTTCATTTTGGAAACAAAGGAAGAACTGTTTAGTAAAAGCTAGTAGCTTAGGAAACACTTAATATTGTTACACTAATAAAATTAACAATCATTCTGTTGTTATGAAGAAAACTGAATTATTCTATAATAACCCTTCTTAATGCTTTATTATCTGCGGAGGTTTTATAAGACAGAAGATTTTATGTAACTTACAACAAACCATCACAAAACTTTCTGAGAAACGATGCGTTCTATCAGTAATTTTGTTTATATATAAACTTGAACATGTTAATGTTTTAAATATATAAAAAAAACGTGGCACCATTGTGATTTAGGTTCGCCGGGATCGTCCCTTCTTGTGCCAAGAAAAAAAACTACATTTTACGTTCTAAACTGTGCGAAATTCATTGCAAATACTTGGTCAGCGCTTAATAACGGAGCCTTGACCACGAACGAACAGTTTTATTCGTATCAGATATACTTACAAGTAAACGAACATTAACTCCGCACCATTTTCTTTACGCATTAAAATTTATATTATGTCGTCAGTGGTCGGTCTTAGTAGCATGATTATACATAAAGCACAATAAATAAGTTTATTCTTCCCTTTCTTCAATGGTAAGTAGGTAAGATTTATGACTCGTCAACAGCGAGGTAATTAAAGACGGTGACACACGGCGACACACAGCTTGGTGCAACAACAAGAGCTGGGAGAGCAGTCGGTCAAGGTCTTTGTTAAGGAACCATCCCAGCATTCGGCTGGAGTGATTTGGGGTAACTGTAGATAACCTCAATCAGGATGGCCGGAGACGCGGATCGAACCAGGGTCCTCCCGAATGCAAGTCCAACGTGTTACCGTTGCGCCACCTAGCTCGGTTTTTTTTATGAAAATTCAAGGTAAATAGTCTAGTGTATGGTACTTCATTTCTTTAAAATCACTGAACTAAATACACTTGTCTCCTTGGTTGAACTGAACTTGTTACGCGATATACAGGGACACAAATACTCCCAGTTAAACACTTTTTGTAGTTTCTTCAGAGTCGAAATTTGTATAAATTTCTAACCTAATCTCAAAACTGTTAATAGTCTTTTTAATTAATACTTTTTACAAGATATACCATAGTTCATTAGGCTTATTTGCAAACAATAAACTTACAAGGTTAAAAATGTACAAACAATTGTTAGTGAATGAGTGAAAGATTTTGGTCAGCGCTTAACATCAAGGTCTTTAGCACTTAGGAGGGGTGACATGAGGTGAGTACGGAGCAGCACCGGAATGTAAGGGCCGGAGAAACCGGAGATCCCCAAGAAAACCCGCCGACCAGCGGCATCGTACGGCTTGATTCCCACATGCAAAAATCCGGGGACTACCCCGCCGGGATTGAACCCGGATTGCCTGTTAGGACAAATGTTAGGATAAACTGCATAATTGCCACAGAAATTTTAAAAAGTAAGTATTTCAATTTGATAAAACGTGCGCGGATATAACACTGCATGTGTTGTCGCATGCTAACTTTATGGGAAAAACTCATCTGAAAACAAAAGAATGTTTGTCGTATGTAAATACAGCTCAGTCCAGTCCTTTGTTTTCAGACCACTTTGATACATCGTCTATTCAAAGCTCAAGAAGAAAGCAAGGGAAACGAACTACGCATAGGAATACTTTAATATCCAACATTCACAAAGCTTTGTGGTGATCAACGTCCACACGGGCTGGATATAAGAACTTCCAGTACAAAGACGAAACACATCAGATGAAAAATGTAGTATAACGCAAGAACCCAGGCATAATAATCTATGTAGCTACGAGTACTTGTCCCCTGAAGTGAAAATAGTATAAGCATTCACTTTATTGGGGGAAATAATATATCTCAGAAGAGAACAACCGCACTTTGATAGTCCCGATAACTAACAAGGCAGATGGTCTAGGGTTTTAAGGGTTTTACCAAATAAGCTAACAGAGACGTAGGTAAATAAGGAAACAATGATAAAGAAATAAATAATAATTTCACACTTTTTTAAGTGACTATTCTAAGCAAATTATATTCTATGTGAAATTCAGTAAGGAATAATACTACAGAGAATTTTTTTTTTAAGGAAATGTGAATTTTTAAGATATCAAGTGTCTTCTAGAATTTTTGGGGGAAATTGTGCGTAGAATAGGTTTCGTTGAAAGAATTGTGTTTAAGAAATTACACGTAGGGAAGAAAGTCCCTTAAAATGTATTGCAATTTAAAGTATTTGACTACAAGCACTGAAGGTAGAGAACAGCGTTCAAGTGGGGGGAAAAAAAACAATTGCAACATCTTCTATTACAATATATGTTTGATATTTTGTTACGCACAAGTATGAGAAAAGTGTGGGAAAAAGAAGTAACATTTTTTTTCAAGGATTATATAAGATAATTATGATAAGATAATTGTTTATACTTTGCAATTCATAATTTAAAATTATGTTACAGTACCATGACAATATACATCATAGAATTAAAGTTAAAGACACCACTACACGATATAGACGTTTCATGGAAAGTCATTGAGGTGTTTGCATGCAGTAATATTTCAAATGTTGTTATAAATCTCAAAGCAAAACTAGCTAGACATCAAACACTGATTCAAGGCGAACAAATGGTCATGTTCCAGAGAAATTTCTTCCTGTAGTTACTACGACTTAGGCATACTTGAGCCAGAGTATACCATTGTAACAAACTTTATTTTATGAAATTTCTATTGCAAAATATTTAATGTTAAAATGTTCATTCGTAATCATCTTAAATTCCACACAGAAATTATGTCCCAGTTATGCTAAAATCCCAATGGAACGACAGAAGCGACGCGAAACGCCACGACGAGAAAAACAAAGTATGTCGCCAATCGTCGCCGAGTTTTCTGTGACGTCAGCGCATCCATCTGGACGCTGATTGGCTGATAAGTTAATTTTATTCGCGTCGCTTCTGTCGCCCCATTGTGACTGTGGCGTTAGTGTCGTGACTATATCACATTTCCTTAGCTGCAAAGTCACAAACACATGAAAAACCCTTAAACCTCAAGGGAAAAATCTGGCACTTTGGACAAGGCTTAAAGTTGCCGTCTGGCAACATCGCGATGCGCCGTGAAGTTAAAGTACAAAAAATCACACCTATTTTCTGTTTACATACAGCATTTAAGAATCGATACGCGACCGACATCAACTTCCCATTTTCTATTTCAGGTTCTCATGCTTATTCCGGGGGAGTCGTTTTCAGAGTCAGTTAAACTGTTAAAATTTCTTACACTGACAGTCGTGGGTGAAACGTCATCACAAGTGTCAGTTGGTGACAAATAGCTACGAACCCAAGCTCTCCAGAGAGTGCTAAAACGCCAACGAATGTAACGGAAAACTGCATGAATGCATTGAACGCCGTTTGTCGAAACCATGGAAAATATTGTGAACACCATAACAACACGTTCAAATCTGGCTGTATAATTTGTGTTGGAAAATAAATTTCGAAACCGCAGAAATACTGGAAGGTTCTGTGATAATATCTTGGGATAATTACAGCTGCAGACAGTTTATTCATGCACAACTCAGTGGTGATAAATCTCGACCCCAGTTTAATTGATGCGTTTTAATTATGTATTCGTGATCAGTATAACACACGTAATCACATTCCTGGCACTGCCGTGCGTTGTTTTCCGCATTCCCGTTACGAGACATTTTATTACTTTCATATAAACTACAATATCTGTCCAGATTGATTAATTTACGCTGGTGGACGAGAAATGATCCTGACGCTCATATAGGACAATAATTTGTGACAATGTAGGTCGCAGTACATTATAATCGGAACTGTGTGTACGTCCGAGATCGATTACGTACGGTGCTGTACATATGAGGCGAGATTCCATATAGTACGCTACCTTTACGGTATTGGTGGATCACACAACCCCCAATGATATGTACTATTTAGCTATCAGTTTTCACTGAGTTATGCATTTCACACATTATACTTAGACATGATGGTTAGAGATTGTGAAATTTCACAAATTTTATGACCTGCAGGTTAGAATCAAATATCCTATGCATACTCAAGTCCTGTCTATTCGTTCATTGTCTGTTGTTCCACTGAGTAGCAGCTAGTGGACAAATGGTCTGGGCTTGAGTATACATAGGATACTTGATTCTAACATTCAGGTCATTGTATTCGCGAAATTTCACCATCTCTAATGATTAGGGACCCTGGTTTTTCGCGAAAAGAATTTTACCTCACTTTGTTTCCGTGTCTTACGTGCACATCAGCAGTTCTGCTTCGTGGTCAGTGATTGGATATTTTAACTGTCACGAGCCTTGAGATTCTATAGGCAAATCACAGACGCGTGGTGTTACAGGACAATTTTTGTAATTGGCTCAGTAAAATGAGATACGGCTCTTCACACAGTGACGCTGTCAATAACCATGAAGCAGAATTGCAGATGTGCACGTACGGCACTGAAATAAGGCACTATAAAGAGTGGGTATAATCGTCCGCCATTTTGGGTCTTTCGGAGCTAGCGCAAGCCGATGCATGCTCGCGCGCCCCAAAAATCTATCAAACTAAACTCATCATAAATCTAAAACTATTCAGCCAAATGTACTCAAAATTTTTATATTGCATTTAAGAACTATGCCGCCAATGATAATGTAGATCAAATTTATTTTCTGCAACTATCATGTTATTACATTTTTTTTTAACAATGCCATGTTGACATTTGACAGGAAAATGCACAGTAAATTATAGTAAGCGAGAAACTTTTTTGTTATACGAGATAGATGGGGGGTATCAGCGAAGAAAACAAAAAGGATAGTATAAATTAAATTTCTATGCCCCTCCTGACGATTTCCGCGAATCGCTGTTGTTTTGGTGGCAGGTAGAAGACAGAATATTTCGTGCGCGAGGCATGGTCTCGCTCAACGACGCGAACACAACTTCATACATAAAATACTATTTTTACAAGCGCCCTTCTTGTCTATAAGCCTAATAGTTTACAGGATTCGTGGTAGTTCCATTTAAAACTTTATATATATATATTTATTTATTTATATTACTAAATACTAAATAATATTGTAGACTCAATCGCAACACATATGTAACTGAAAATAAGTTTTTTGATATAATTCAGTTATAGTTGCATTTCCAAAAATTTCCGTCTCTATTATTCACATCTAAAACAACATGCCACAGTAGAACAAAACTATTCGTAAAGTTTTATACTTTATATTTTCACATAACATATTTGATCAATTGGCAGGATAACAGTGTATACAGTGACATGATTTACAAACTAATGCTTCTATTCGGCTCTAGACGTGAAGGTTTGAATTTAAATAGAAATAGAATTCATGACATACTTTTATATTTTTTAATTGTTTCTTTAAACATAAAATTTTATATAGCAGTTTGAGATGAACTTTTTGTAACGTAAGATGTAAATGTTAAAAATAAGTAGCCAACGAACAGTAATAAACCGCAAGACACCGGAAAGATGATTGAAGCCAACAAATGTAGTTTAGTTCACAAAGACTAATTCGACAAATTATATTTTAAAAACAGTTATTCATTTACATATTTCTATTTAACTAATGCTGTGTACCAAACATTTTACTTTTTTTATAGTTTAATTTGGTCACCCGCGATGTAAGCTAAAATTACACATTATTTTGTAATATCACAAAAATACATATTGAATACATTTAAAATTATTGTTTACAGAATTTTTTTATTCTTCACTGATATGTATACAATTTTGTAACTATTTTATTCTATTTATAAATCAGTAACCTAAAATAGAGCATCAAACCTAATCACCTTTTTTTACAGTGGAAGAAAGACTAAAGTTAATTTAATTTTTAAAATATATACAATTTTTACAACATGCAGTTATTTTGCTTACAGTTTAACACAGTCTCATCACTTAAAGAATATTGTTTATGCAAATTGGAACTAAGACTTTTTTTTTTGCAGAAGCGGTGCGATGCATATTGCATTTTTATGTACATTTTTGTTAAGTCCACTGCAGCGTAGAACATCAATTATATCCCAAATGAATATATAATAAAAAAAATTGAAACTACACCTAGATTAGAACTTCCAACCTTTACATTACCAAGTTCGTCCCTTAAAGAGCTACCTGTGGTCTGCCGCAACTGTCACATGAATTTTTAAGACAATAAACAGCAATTGTATAATAAACTACACTTATCTGTTTACCGTTATATAAGTACAAAGTTTATGTTTTTTGTATTCAAGAAATTAATGTGTTTCGAACAATATTGTTTCATGGACATACCCTTATTCGAAAACACATATTTTGATCACTTATTGTTAGGGAAAGGAATAATTCGCGAGTTCAGTGAACGACGTGTTATAATCCACTGTCCTATGCATACTCGAGCCCGTCTATTAGTTCGTTGTGTGTTGTTACAGTGAGTAGCAGCTCGTGGATAAATGGTCGGGGCTTGTGTATAAACAAGAAAATGGATTCCTCCACGCATGTTGTTGAACTAGCGAAATATTCCTTTCCCTACTTATTGTTACGAACTTTTTACATTATTTTTATATAGAGATCTTTACGAACGTTAACTTTTATTTTTAATTATTGCCTCTGAAGCGCCAGCTCATAGTAAAACACATGCCACACATTTCTGGGAGAAGATACGTTTTGCCGAATTATCGCAATGAAGGAGAAACCTCTGCAGGGATGTCGTGGTTCTGGCGTTGTGTGGTGTACAAAGGAACTTTTTATAGAGCGTTTAAGTTAGTGTTACATTTTTCATCTCATTCTTAGGGGAATGAAAATGACTTAGTGTTGATGAGATCTTTATATTTACAGGGTTTGTATTATTAAAAAGGTTCACTGTAAATCTTAATAGGCTTTTGTATGTAACCTTTTTCTCACAAGTATTTAGTTGATAACGGAAATTCCTACATTATGAATATCCATAGTGATAACGTAGGTATAGAATAGAAATTACTATTCCCGCATTAACTGTATTGGGCGATAACTGCGTTATTTACAGACATACAGTAAAAATGAAAGAACTTCTAAATACAAATTTATTTCCAACATTTTTACAGAGAGATTTAGTATAAATGTAAGATACCGTGTATTATATTTACGAGGTACGCCACAGTAAATTAGTGGCACTTCTCCATACTGTTTTCCACAAATTTACGGTGTTTGTTAGCTTGGCTTAATGGGCATAACAGTAAGCATGCTATGTTTCAGATATTTAGTCATAGACTATAACTAACATGTTTAGTCGTATTGTAAGAAAAATTAGCACTTGCACAAGTGAGTGAAGAAATATTTGTATTTATTATCCTAACGCTATAAATCAGCGTGGCTACTGTCTGCACATAGTAAGTGAAGGGCAACTACAGTACAAAAAATTATTTATTCACACCGTTACATGATAGGCAGTGTGTTGTAATTTTAGTGTAGATTGACTTAAAATAAATCTGAAATTCATATCAGTAAACGAACTATTTGAAACCTCAATAATTCAGTTCAAAAACAAATTCATTAGCAGCAACTATTTGCGTTTACTGCTTCAGGACACACTACGTATAAATCTTCAAACTAACGTTTTAGCAACATAGTAGAGATGCATCGATCTGTCCGATTAGTAATAATGAATTTTGTATTAGTAACGCAAAATACAAACGTATTTGCTATTACATACCAATAATTTGTAATAAGGCCAATTTTCTCGAATTACTTTATTTAGAAATGTACGTTCTTTTATTTAAAACAAACTGAAATTTTTAGAATATTGAATAAATTGAATGAAATCTGTACTTTTAAATGTGATAACTGCCTCTTTTACTACTGCAGCCTCGATAATATTAGTATGAATACTTACATAACAAATAGTACAAAGTTAAAAATATTATATTTGCGTTTCAAGGAATTATGATACCTTTAAAACCGTAATATAGACATAAGATGAATTAGCTTTCGTGTATTTATTATCAATTGTTGAAATTGTGCCTTTAAGTAAATAAAAAAATATATATTTCCAGTTGTATTTAGGCCTACGCCTATTTTGTGGGAGAGTCAAAATTCTTAAATTAATTTTAAAAAATTGTAGGTTTCAAACTCTATCTTTAGTGAAATTAAGGATGTTGCAGTAATTTTCTATTCTATATTTGAGTTTGTAAATTTATTTATGTTCGATAATGTATACTTTTGTACATAACCCTGTAATCACTTATTGAAAGTTGAATATGTTGTAATAAATACAAAAAGTAGAGAGAAAATTAATGTCTTAAATACTATGAGGACAAACCAAGGAATAATTTGTAGTCAGGTCGTTGAGCAAGACGGCGCGGCGCCGCGCCGCGCGCCAGATATATTCTGTCTTCAACCTGCCGCCAAAACAACAGCGATTCGCGGAACTCGTCAAGAGGGGCATAAATGTTAATCCTTTCAGTTTTGTCCACTGACACCCCACATCTATCTCGTAAAACAAAAAAGTTTCTCGCTTACTATATTTTACCCTGCATTTCCCGGTCAACAATTTCCATGCCATTGTTAAACTTTTTTTTTACATAGTAAATAACTGCCATATAGAAAATTAATGAATAGCGTCATTGACACGATAGTTCAATTATACTCTGTAATTTTTTTAAGTCGATTGACCGAATAGTTTTCGATTGGTGATGAGTTAGGTTTCTGTGATTTTTCGGGCGCGCAGCATGACTGCGCTAGCGGTAGCTGCGAAAGACCCAAAATGGCGGACGATTATACCTAGTCTTTATAGAGCCCTACACTGAAACAAACCGGGGCAAAATTCTTTTCGCGAAAAAACAGTGTCCCTACTAATGATGGTTTATCGCGGGAAAACCTATTATTTGCTGGAGATCAACGCACGTTCAGCGTATCATAAAATTACAGGCTTTCGCATGTACGTGGAGTTGTAACCTTGTTTGACTGAGCCAAAAATAAAGCCGCTCTTGTAATGTTTTATTCTTGTTATTGGTCTACAGGCAGCTATGGAATGTCAGACGTGTATCACAAATCATACTTGTTGCGAGAATCTACGCTGTTTTCAAGGGTATGTTGTCACAAACATTTTTTCGTGACATACCGTCATCTCTTAACTATAGTTGACAATTAACAGATACAACAAGCTGAACAGTCAACTCTTACAACGAAAGTTGGAATTTTAATAATTTATCAGAGAAACCTAACACATGATACGCAAGCGAAATGTGCAGTGACATACGCCGAATTTATTTATTAGTCCTAATTGTGTTTATAGAAATATTACGTTTTGATAAAGACGTACAGAGTAAGTCAATTTTACATTACATAGCAAATGTCAAAATAACTACTCACCTCAACTGTACTATTTTCTACTTCTCCATTTTTTTATGGTAATAGTGCATGATTTAGAAATTTGTGGAAGGAGGGAGGGGGTCATATAGCGTCTGGCATCCTCTCTCCAAGCATGGGAAATTCTGGTTTAGTGTAAAGACCACTTGCCTCCCACCAAGACTAACCGGAGTCGAATTCCCGGTGGAGTCACCCCCGATTATCAGACAAGGAAACGTGTCTGAAGTCGCCGTTGACCTACATTGTTGTATGCTGTTTTATGTAGATTTTTTTTTCAGTGCCTGAAAACTGAGATTAAACAAAGCATCTTCATGCCCTGTAACTAGAGATGATGGTTTATCGCGGGAAAACTTGACTGTTAGCTGGGTTTCAACGAACGTTCGGCTTATGAAGATATTACTGTCTTTCCCTTGTACGTAGAGCTGTTGCCCTACGTGACTAATCCTGTAATCCAATAAGAATCCCGCTATGGTAATATTTGATGCCTGTTATTGGTCTGCAGACAGCTGCGTTATGTCAGACGTATATCATCCACTGAAATGTGGTCGTATCATTAACTGTACTGTTACCGCACGGTCAATGACCACATTTATGCGAAGATCTTAGAACTACCAGAATGGCAAAGACATGGTTACACGAGCCTGACTAACAGTGACTCACGCCAATTTTTTTTTGTATGACGAGCCGCCATATCCCGCCACGCCGACATATACCCCGCCTCAGTCTAGTAGATACTCCGGCGTTCATTAGTCGCTTAAACGAAGGAAGGAATGGGGATTGATCATGATTCGAAGCAGAACTTCATACGCCTGAGTTTCAGTTTTTCTAAGGAACATGTGGCGTGCGTCAAAGCATAGCAGGGTTGAACAAAGTCCATTGTCGCAAATGTGACCGTAACCAGCAAAAATAACAAGAGTCAAAATAAGGCTACAGAAAAACAGTACACATAGGACAGGGTGCTGGGAAAAACTACGCGACACGCACGACTCTGATTACAAATACGCACAATTAAATAATATAAGAGGTTTAGATAAGTAAGGTATGACTCGAATTTCTGTTGCACAAACATTAGGAAGTACGACTAGCGGGTTGAAATGTAATGTCACTGGCCGGCGGCCTCGACCAATGAGAGGAGGAGTTTGCACTTGCAGGGCCCTGAGCGCACCTGGTGGCTGCAATGCGAACATAGTACGTATGTTCGATCGCGGGTGTTGCTGTGAATATTCACCTTGCCTAGTACTGTAGACTCGGCCCACACCGCGACAAGACAAGACAATACTCAGCTGTGAGATAACATTATCGTGGGCGTGGACGTCACCTCTGGGAACCGGCTGCACTCCTATCAGACCGAGCAGCTGACATTTACCCGACCTCTAAGACACTCTCATTACTCCTTCTTACCCCCTACCCCTCCGCCAACTTTTCCCACAAGACCCTCTGACAAGACGGCCGTCTTGCTTTCAGGACGCAGCTAGGGAAGAAGCAGCGCGACCCTGCGCTCTCATCACAATTCCCACGTGCCACAGCTTACAAAGGGCAATTGCTATGCTTCTAAGAAGCTTCGACAAAGCGTTTCCTTCAGTGGACGTGCTACATAATTTAACGCTGGAAATACTTATTGTATTCTGCAGATTAACACTGAGAAAAATAGTAACAATCCTAGAAAACTGGTTTTTACCTTTTTTTTTTCAGCAAATATTTTACTACAGACACACAAAAACTACGTTACAAAGTCACGGCTGAATAGTTCACCCACAACTCGGCATAATAGCTACATATTTGTATCAACTACATTGTACACTGTAGACATCCATTTTATTATTTTTATTTGTGTACAGTTTATAACGAAAACTCTCTAAAACAGTATTGGATGGGAAACTGTACACAAATAAAAGTCAGTTATGTTGAAGGCTTAGTAAAAGTATTTTTAATGAGCATGACGGCTAAAAAATGACATTCTGTCCTTGTTTAGGGCGTTTTATTTTGATGCAAAGGCACAAAGGGCACGTGTACAGAAGTTCAATAAAAATATTAACGAATACACTGCAACACATTTGAAGCGCGTGGTAGGCAGGGTCCTTAACTTGAGAATGAAATATATCCGTGGTTAACTGTAACGAACTCCTCTAACACCTCTCATTTATCTTTTAGTCCACAAATTACGTTGAATACGAGTGAGTGAAAATACACCTTTGATAAGAGAAATGTAATTAATATCCTACCAAATAATACATCCACCAACATTCTTGTGCTGGTGAAACTAGTATCCTTCGGATGTCTTCTTGTCGGTGAAGATAGTTCCTAACGCACTGTAAGAAAATGCTGTGCGTAATAAGTTCAGTTGTTAAAATTAAATTTATGACAGTGAATATTTTTTATAAACTTACGTAACTGAATAGTACATATTTTAATCAAATTATGTTAGTTTAGCAGTGGCATTTTCATTAACGCCAGTACGATTTCGGTGATTTATAATGTGCTTTGTAGTTTGAAAAAAAAATACCAATTGTGTCGCCTTAGCCTAACATTTTTAATCCTCATGTTTCTGTATATTAACATGTTCAGTCTCTTTTGTGTAAATAAATGCCCTCTGCCAACAAATAAATTATCGATCATGATGTTTAAACACCTTATTTTTCCACGAAAGCAAATAACTTACCACAAATATGTTTACCTGTGAAAGCAGAATACTTACTTTAAATAAAAATTTTTTTCTTATGAAAATATTTAGCTTACCACAAACAAAATACTATGCAGTCGATAGCGGAATGGTAGTAACTGTTCCCATTCGAAATTTAGTATTAAGTAAATAGAACGCTGTTGAGTGTTTTGTATTTACGAAGAATTGTCGCACATTAAAAACTAAACAGTACAGTATAAAGTATAGGTATAGGTAAAATATAGTTCACTTTAGACTGAGTACTCCTCAACATTTAAAACATCCAAAAATTGTATTTCATAGGGACCAAAGGCGATAAGATTTCAGCGTGATGAAACATTGACACTGGTTTTTAGTTTTATGACAGTTTTCATACTGGAAATATTAAAGACGAATGCAAAATCGCAGAAAGAAGCAGTGCTTACTTTATCCTGAACAGTCTACAGGCCACGGGATCAACGGCATCATATTGAAGTTTGCGCTTGCTGGTGAAGCATGTTCTGTAAGGCGAGCGAGGTCAGGGCGGAACATTCGTCACAGCAACGTCTTCCGATAACGTAATGACCGGCGCAGGGTGGCGGCGACACGAAGATGTTGGGCGGCAGGAGCCCAGGAAGGAGGGTGGAGTGACTGGTGCACCGAGGGGCAGGAAGGGGGCGAGAAATGAACAAGTAGCTGGAGCACAAGGTCGGGCAGACGCTCAGATATATAATATCCCTGCTGGGAGGAAGTGGTGTTTATGTGTTGGAGTGAGGGAGGGTTAGGGGTGAAGGGTGGTAGCTTCCTCCAGCTCGGTGCGCTGCCCAGGGCAACCCTCCCCCCTGCGGCCTTTTTTCGCGTGGCGGAAATGAACCCCAGGGTGGGTCGAACTGTGGGTCTGGCGAACCACAGCAGAGGCTCTCTCTCCAACTACACACCGCGCACACCACATTAACCTCGTCATGCTCTCTAGTTACACGCGTACACCAACTGCTTCTTACTAACCCACACACACAACTATAGGCTGTTCAGGATAAACTGAACACTGCTTACAAATTTCTGTCAGCCACCATGACTTCATCTTTACTATTTTAAATACGAAAATTTTAACGTAATAAAAAACTAGTGTAAACATTTCACAACTCTCGAAACTTTACTTGTATAACCCCAATAAATACGCTATTTTAATTATTATAATTGTTGGGCAGTGCTCACTTTGAAAGTGAACCACCTATAACGATGCAGTCCCCTAACCTACAATATTTGTATTAAAAGGGAGGTTTGGGGTACGGGAAGGGACTAAATAATAATGTCTTTATTGATGCAACTAAGTTAAAGCCAGATTACCTTGTCTAATACTTGACCACATAAATACTACGACATCTCATATTCATAAATAAAAATTTGTTAAAACATTACACATTAAAACACCAAACATAAAGCCTGCGATAGTAAAATACATTAATCTTGTATAGTACAAAGCTATATGTAATGTTTTTCATCCACGAGAAGTTTGTTCCACAATCGTACATATAAAATAGCACAGGAGCCTCATGAGACGGGAGGGCGAGGTGGAGAGAATTACGGGAGTCAGTACCAATAGAATGGCATGAATGAAATGGATGAATGCTGGAACAAATATACGTCGGCTCATTGTGCTTCATCTGTATGAAAAGTAGAACACTGCATAGTTCCTTCGTTGATGCAGGCGCTGCCACGACAAATTTACGTTGAGTAGTTACATATTGACTTCTCAAGTTCAATGGAGACTGGGTGCATACAATACTATGTGCTAGAATATTTTTATACAGAATAATAGTGTTCAACTCGGTATACACACCAGAGGACAAGTACCTAAGAGACTATTTACAAAGCAAATCTTTCTTGATTCCGATAGAATATTTTTGTTTCTTTAAAAACTATGCAAGGTGCCAAATAAGTTTCTTATTTTTTCTTCCTGAGATAACGTTATAGTCGTTCTACGTCAAAATTCAAACAGCACACTACCACAAGATTCCGCACCGTATTTGTGCAAAGTTATAAAGTTTTCGTTCATTTTAAATTCCGAGAAAATATCCTATCTACTTAAAACAGAAAATTCTTTGTTCTTACTGAGGTGATCAGAGGATTCACTGCAGCACCACGAGTCTGCAACGAGGGGTTCCATACAAGGAGACATATACCACGAAGGAGAGAAACTGGGAGGTCAGTATTCCTAATTGTATCCATAGAGCTAGGGAGATAAAGGAAAAACCGGCATAGTAAACAACGTTCTCGGCAGTTAAATTACAACAAAAATAAAACGTTTCTGGATAAACATTATTGTTTATCACCACAGTTGTGAGAACTTACAGCCACTATTACATGTGATGTATGCTCATTAACACGTGACAAATGGAACAGAATTTGCCATACCATCTTTCCGAGGCCTCAACAAAATATATTTTCTAATAGTCAATGCCTAATAGAAAAATGTCCACCTTACCGTAAATAGCCTACATCATAATTGAATGTGTACTAACAGCTCATGTCAGAAACAGTTTTTAATGCTCGATATTCGAGTTACCATAGTTTCATTTCACTATAGTTTACCGCAGTTTCCATAGTTCTAATCGCCGAGTGTCAAATGCTTAATTTATTGACATCATAATAGCAAGAGTTCGTCGGTGGGTGGTAATACAATGAGCAACAGAACAAGCGAAAGGCTCAAAAATAATCAATATATAGATAAATAAATGACCTTGCATCATATGCACATTATACGCTGAAAAAAAATATATATATAAAATACATTCGAATGTTTCTCTAGGTCGCGTTACAAAATAACAATTTTTTTTTCATTACAATGCATGCAATAAAATAACACAATTTCAGAAGACAATTTTAAACAGAAAATATTATGTTACTCGTCAATGTATCCGTGAAACTTAACCGGGTAGTTATAAACTATCTCTTTTTATTGTTGAACAAACATAATTTTTTATTCATAAAAATAAACATATGGTTAACGTGAGTTGATAGGTAAAAAATGTGTAGTTAGAAAAAGTCTGTACCTTCATCGTCAAACGAATACATACAATAGTGTTGATTACCTATTTGTTACTCTAGTGAAAAAAAAGTGCTTCCATCCTACGAAATAAAAAAAAAATTAGGAAACTTTAACTATACCAACAAAACTAAAATAATATCTCGTGAGGGAGAACTGCGCAATTTCTTAAGCTTAAGAAGAAATAATTTCGACGGTTATCACAATAAGTCGGCTTTTAACAGAGTACAAAGGTCGTGAGGGGAAATCACTCGAGCAATTAAATGTTGGAAATTTAGGAACGGAGTTAATTAAACGGCAAGAAACCGGAGCGTATAAAAATAAGTGACACGTTCCCCGGGCGAAGAAGAGCAGAAGAGCGGCATAAAGCGAACAAGCCAACCATGCGGCACAGAGGCCATGCTGGGTGGATGAACAGACGCTGCAATCTTCTTACCTTACAGTACTTGACTAGGAGCGCGCTTACGGACAGCAGTTGCCTCGAGTATACTTCGTAAACTCTACGTAGGAAGAATTACCTCCGTTATCTTACATCACGTACATCTGGTTCACGGTTCATTGAAACACTACTGAAACAGATCGAGTATCCCTCCGCCACTTGCAGATATACAACATTCCCTATGTCAGGTTAGTACCCTTCACTGATCAATCCCTGTAATATCACATTGTCAGAGAAAACTCTTAATACGTCAAACTGTGCATAAAATAAAATAAAGTTTATTAACTAAATAATTATAAACGACGGCCAGAGAAGAAAGTGAACTAGCCGTATTACGCTAACCACATTAAGGTTACGTACTATTCGTAGATTATGATATATCATGAAAATGTTTTGTGCCAACATACCCTTGAAAACACTGTGGTTTCTTGCGGCAAGTATGTGTCGGTGATATACTTCTGACACAACGTAGCTGTCTGCAGACCAATAACAGGCATCAAATATTACAATAGCGGGATTCTTATTGGCTCAGTTAAATAGGGCAACAGCTTATATATAAGCGAAAGCCAGTAATCTTTTGATACGCTGAACGTACGTTGAAACCCAACAGTCAAGTTTTCCCGCGATAAACCATCATCTCTAACTATTCGTGCTGTGTTTAAAAGAGGACGGGAAACATAATTAACACATCACTCTGTGGTAGTTTTTACATGTTTTTGAAAGAAGATATAGAGAAAAAAAAGCTAATCCTTGAACGTAATAAGTAAATAAAGAGAACTGCAGCACCAAAACAAGGCCCGCAGGTAAGGTATTGGCTGTTGAAGTCAAAGCTAGCACTTCTGAACATATTCTTATTACTATAGCCAGTAATTAAAAATAATTGTGCAACAATTTGTTTCAATGCCTTACGTACACATCTGCAGCTGTGCTTCGTGGTTATTGGCAGAATGATTCAGTGCAGAGGCGTCACTCATTTGACTGTGCCAATCTTAACAAGGACGCTGCGACACCACGTCTGTGATTTGCTGGTAGAAGCACGAGACGCTGAGGGTTTAAAAAAAATCCTATCACTGCGCAAGCAGAGCTGCAGATGTGCACATAAGGTACTGAAATAAATTGTTGCAGAATTATTTTTTCCAAAAATCACTGGCTGTACTTATCAAGAATACTACAAAAAAATTTGTAGCTGTTTAGACGTTTAATTTTAAGTACGGTAATACGATGTGCAAGCTGTGCCTATCACACAGCTATCATTATAATAAAAATTGGCGGAAATATACTAATTGACAGAAATGAAAGCCATAGGGCTTCAAATATGTTCGTTCTACCGTGACTAGTCCATAGTATGGCTAACTATCTACAGCTAGGTTATTAGCAACAGAAACAGCGACTCAAGGCAATCACCTACCACGCGCGTCAAATACGTACTAATATAAAGGGAAATGCGTTATTTTACTAAACTAATCCACATGAGCCCATTCTTAATTTTAAAAAACTTCACACAAGAACGGAATGTCATTGTCAAGACACAATGTTCATAAAAAAAAAAACAACCCTCCAACATAGCTCAAGACGATCTTTTCAGACTGCCGTACTGCAAAATGCACTACCGGATGTATGTCAAACTCAGATAGAAACGTGCACTAAACCTTACAACAGACTTTCCACCAATAAAATTATGAAGTCACCGCTAAAGTCCCATAGTAAAAATGGATCGGCCGGAATATTGCACATTAGTTCAGTGCTTTCCTCGTTGTGGCGACAAGACATTTAAAACGTGCTACATGGTCACCCTTATAACTCCTTCGCTTCGGAGTCTTAAACGTGCAGGCAGGCGGCACCCTTAGTCAGGAACAGTATTGGAAGCGGCCATGGCTTGTAGTGAGGGACCACCCCAGCATTAGCCTAGAATGGTTTGAAAAACCTTGGAGACCCGAAATTATGGATGGTTGGATCCAGAATCGAATGCGAGTGTCCCTGACTGCATGACGATCCAGGATGATGATTTGGAGCAGAAAGGAGGCGCTCTGCTTGTATAGTTTACTCCACCAACGAATGCACTTTTTTGACAGTTACGCTGGCATATCACTGAAAGAAAAAATTCGTAGGAAGTCTTCCCTACAAAATTATTTTGTAGCAACCACAAAACAATTTTATGGTGGCTACAATATTTTAACGGTGTCAGCAAAATGTTTTTGTGGTGCCCACAAACTATTTATTCCGTGTAATTTTCTGCGGTACACTGTGCATCACAATTTAGTTTCATCATGGGCTTGCTGCGTCTATACTGTGTTAACATAGTTTCGTCTTAATTCACGTATTAAATAAGGAAATTTCAATTGTTTTGCTACATTATTCCAATGAATCTAGGTTTTAAAATGACATTTATCAGTAGTCAAATTTGCTTCTCGCGGAATTGTCGAGTCGGACGATACCGTAGGTACGCGTACTTTCTCAGGGATCTCCCGTTTCTAACGACTCTTCATACTCCACACCGACCTCATAACACCCTTCTATATTTACGCCAATTTCATTTATTATCTGTTAGTTGACGGCCTCAGGTTGACACCTGGGGGTGCGGTGGTACGACGTTGACTTCCGCAGGGATGGAGGTGAAGGTCAACGACTACACCAAGTCCTGAACACAGGAAGGTAGCAATAACCGTTAAACAACCAACGACTGAGTAGATCCTACCACGCGACCAATACTAAAAGTAATTTATACCTACTGCGTTTCCGTAAGCGCGTGGGCGATCTAGGCGACGCCTAGGGCGCCAAGACGCCAGGGGCGGCAGGGCGGTCTACGTGTATTGACAGTTACATAATACAAAATCAATGAAATAGTAATTTGTAGGAATCGAACTCAGAACCCTTGGCCTACCGACCAGGAGCTCTAACATAGAGCCAAGCGGTCCGGACCAGCGTTGAAAACCTCGCCGCTAAGCGTTGCAACAAAATATCTTGAATCTAATTTAATTCGTTGCTGATTAAACTACAAGGGGAGGGGGAACCAAAGCCACCCTCCAGCAGGTCAGCTAGCCAGAATCAAACCCGCGATCCTCAGCAAGCCGTGCACGCCGACCGCAACACCCGAACAGCTCGCTGGATTGTTTTGTTTTAATGAGGCAAAGCGGCGCGAGGCTGCGGTAGCTTGTCTGCAGCGAGACCACTGTGGATTCATTACATCAGCCACTGCTGCTGTGAGCGTTTGAAAGGTTCCCCCATCACGGCCATGGCTTCGCGCCACTGAAACGTAATTGCATTCCCGCTACTATGGTGCGTTCACGTTCACATTTTTACTTTGTAACACAACATACTTTTTTCAAATACATCTTCCCACCCTCTGCCATCTCCTGCTTGTCCCACATTGCATACAAGATGATGAACAACGATTTATTTATTTGTAAAATAAATCTATTAAACTACAAGCCATGCAGTGTCAATTTTTCATACATTTAACAATTATTTGGTGTCCTAAAGCGTCTGTTATTTAGTAAAACAGCAAACAAAGGTCATTATGACCTTATCGGATAAATGTGCCACTCAAAAGGTTGGTTGATAAGATCATTTAAGGAAAAAGATTCAAACTTTAACTGGATGTATCAAAGGTTATTTTTTAAACACTAGGGCTTTCTCGGGTATGTCCCCTCCCCCCTTCACTCCAGCTCTGTTCCATACTCACCTCACGTCACCCCTCGAAAGACCTCAGCCGACCAAAAATATCTCACTCACTAAATTGCTGGTAAAATATTTCACGATAGATAGTTTCAATTATGTATAAGTTAATTTCTATAAGTTGACCTGTGTGGGTGATTGTGGTGAACGCAGTTTCATAATGTGTTTCTACTACACGGTTGTTCTTGAAATACATATCCCAGAGGGCGGCAGCCTACTCACGATGGTAGGGCCTGCGATCTGACAGCACGCGCAGTGACGAATATGAAATTTCCTCGTGTGACCAGAGAAAATTGCGGAAACTCACCTTACAAAAATGTGGATCCTAATATAATCGATTCTGGATCCGACCATATAGGACGAAAAAATAATAATACAATCAAACAAATTGTAACTGAACAAATCAGAAAAATTATATGTTACTAAGGATAAGAGTTCAGCTTATTCGGGCGTGTTTCGTTTGTAAAAACTGATGATTTACATATAATATACATTTTATGTTTATTAATAGTTATATTTTCCACGCCCTCACTTTTCAAAAAGACACCAAATTATTTCATAACCACTTCTTCCTTCAGGATAACACTATTTTTTAACTTACGGATAACCGCGTATTTCGTAAATTAATTTGCAATACGTACCAATGATACTGGTATATTAATACGGGCAGAAAAAATTATCAACAATTATTTTCTTTGTATATTTGTCTAATACTTCATAAGATCTTACAATGGCATGGACAGGGCAGGGGATTGCAATCAGTTGCTCCTACCACACCTGTTTAAAAAAATGTTTTAATGAACTACCACATAAATAATGCTTTTATTTTCTACGTGCCAAAAAATGATAATTTCATAGTAAAAATTAATTTTATGATTGCTTTGTATTTATTCTACCTTTCGGTGTTATTTAGTTACGTTACACAGCAGTTTGTCTTAGTCTTATATATATATATATATATATATATATATATATATATATATATATATATAGAGAGAGAGAGAGAGAGAGAGAGAGTGAGAGAGAAATAAGGTGTGTCGTAAAGATTGCCTTGCAAGTTATGCTACACCATACATTATGTGCCATGTACACAGGCATCCAAAATTCGCCTTACCCAGGCGCCTTCGCCCTGCATCCGAATACAACATGAGAGTTCATTGGACATGAACCTTTATGTGATAACAGCTGCATGTGTAAGCCCTTCACGGGAGATTGGTGACTCTACCGTTGGGCTTCCCACTATTGGCTAGAAGCGATTTCTGCGGTAGACCACGACATTGTAGGTGAATGACGACGTCGAGAGAATATGTAACAGCTTGTAAGTCCAGTCTGCTTCCGAAAATAACGCGAATTTTACACATACCTAGCCATACATAGTTACGAATTAAATTTCATTTTTAAAACCGCCCATTGAAGAGGATTCTTACTTTAAAATTCCCGCGAAACAACTGCCTCCAATGAAGGCTCAATCGTACAGCGTGGCTCTGCATGCAATTGAGCACACTATAAAAGACATATTTACGTTACGTCAGTTTCAAGAGACATTGTCGGGTTCACATCGGTATGTATGCTTGAATTCAGCAACTTTTTAAAACGGTTATTAAAGTTTTTCTAACGATTTTAATAACGTTCAAGTAGATGTTCAATTTTAATGAAGAAAGTTGGAAGTTAAATTTTAACACATCATGAGTGTTAAGATCGATAATCCACTAGAAAACCTACGCATTGCTTACTCGCAGTTGTTTGGTAAAACGTTAGAGCCATGCTTACGAAGATTGTAGATGGCGAGTTGAAATGGCACTGTTAAAAAAAGATAATTTATCATTGAATAAATATTTAGGGCAACCCTTTTACTAACACGAAATTTTTTTAAAGAAAAAAAATACTACCACGTTTAGAATTTTTAACATTTTTTATGGTTAATGTTTTGTATATAAAATTTAAATTTTTCAAACACATAACTTTATTGGAAGCATTCCGTAAAGCCCCTTTCACACTATCAAATTGTTCCTTCCAATCAAATAAAGTTGGTCACATAAAGTGAGATAACGAGGAAACGTCACTTTCGCGGTCATGTTTAGTGGACGAAGTAATGACTTTAGTTTACATCCAGTCTTTGCGAATTGGACTGGTTCTAAAACTTCTTGGATGTTGAATGGCTCTGCCAATAATCACGCCCTCTGTAAACGGGAATATCATAATCATCATTTCTACACCTTGTAGAGCTCGGATGAAAACATTACTGTAGTTTTAAGGTAAAGACAAAGCAATTAATTCAACGTAACTAAAACTTATTGACAAGTTTTGGTGCTGTTTACTTTATGTTGCTAATATTCTAAATGTACTGAGTCTGCTTATTCAAAAATTAAATATTGGTTTCTAATTACAATAAATAAATTACTTAAAAATAATTGAGAACAAAATGGATCGTATTAAAATTTCTGAGACACTATTGCTTTCCAACAACCCAAAATGAATCCCATAATTTTTACCAGCACAATTACATAACATATTGCAGAAAAATTTTATTATACCTACTTTTATTTCTTCAAGTTTTACTGTTTGTCAACTTATTCAGCGTATATTACATACTGAATGCGCTTAAATTAAAATTTGTTCCACAATTTTACAAGTATTCTGACATAACCGACCATAGGTAAGGTAAAACGAGTTCCAACGAAATATGTTAAAGTATGACTTGCCTTCAAACATATTTGATAGTAACCGACCAACTTTATTTAACGAAAAAGTTAGATGACCACATTTCGTGAAATATTCGTCCTTCAACTTTATTGCCAAATATAGTTAGAAACAAAAACTGGACCGTGTGACAGGGTCTTATGAAATTTTAAGCACAATACTTTTAGTAAAAAAAATTTATTTTTAAAATTAAAGAATGAGAACTTGTAGTCAAACTCAGGTTAACATAATCTTATTATGAAACTGCATAGTAAATACCGACGATATTACCATGCCCATAACAACCTGGTATGCTAGCCGCAGAATACAGAAATACAGTAATCAGACCGCCAAATTTCCATTCTACGTGTTCCACACAGACGGCAGCGATATGCCGGGAGATAGCGACCCACGCTGCACCGGATACCGCTTCTCTGCTCACAAAGAGAAATGTTACTTCTGACTGAAAGACTTCCAATTAAAGGATCCCCCCCCCCTCTCTTTATCCGGGTATTTTTGGGGTTATTCACGCAAAGTAAATCTGCGATGTACGCGAAAATTGCAGACGGAACAATTATAGGGTGGTATTCGAGGGAATAAGGACTGCCACAAAAAATTATTAAAGCGAAACAATCGACAATGTTCGTGGCACAGCTACTATTCCTAATAGCCAGGTAATAATATGTTCTTATGTGTTGTTTAAGCATATGTAAAACAGTGGTTGTCATTATGTACTCTCAAGTGTAATCATACGCAACTAAATTACATAAAAAGTATCATATTGGTATTATGAATGTGCGACGGAAAAAAAGCGCTATTAAAAGCAAAAAGAAATGTTTTACATACACTTCTAATAAAAAAATTTTACTATAGCGCTTCTTGCATCGAACATATAAATTAAAAAAATATCTGAAATCAATTTACACATTATTAAACTACAAAATTTCGATAACAACCGTTGCATTTTGCGTTCCTTTGTAACACTTTGCAAATAAGAATATTTGAAATCAGAAACGACTTTGGTTTCTGAATTAACGAAACCTGCAATACGTGCTTAATTAGCAGGCCTAATTTACCTATGAAGACTGCTTACAGACGTATTGACAGTAGCAATGTAGTTACATTTGATCAGTTTTATTCACAAGAAATTTGTGTTACTAAATCAGAGCCAGCTAGGAATCCCTGGTAGGTGAGTTCCAACATTTAACACAAGATCCTTGAAAAATCACCCGCTACAAATTCTTAGTACCTATCATGCTGCTTAATGTCTCGTACAAGTAACACGTCTTGCAGTTTTGGCACACTGTGTTGCAATCAAACTCTTCTCTTAAATTGTGCAACACTAATCAAAACAAGGCATTAAAAATAACAATGCATGTAATATTATTTTCTGCTTTTTAGTCTGGTGTATGAATTTTCGAAATCATGTTTTTAAAATCGCAGTATATATATATATATATATATATATTTTTTTTCCACAATTTTTTCCCTCCTATATTGCATTGTTATTCTTTTCTTCAGACTCGTTGGTAAGTTAGATTAATGGAACGTATTTAAAGACATGTTTTTAATATTTTTACACAGTGAATATTCACAAATTTTCCAGTGGTTTTCACAGATTCCGGATGTAGCAGTTAAAACAACTGAATAAGTGAAAAAGCACTGGAAGATCTGTGTATGTTTACTAATTCACTTTTAGAATGTTCTCACTATACATCGGAATTAGTGAGTATCAACAGATTTTTGTGTGGTTTTTCGCAGATTTAATTTTTTTAAATTGCTCCATCAGGAATATGTGAAAATCACTGACAAATTGTGAATTTCCACTAATTCTGATTTACATGTAATGCATTGTCATTCAATCCTGAGCTATATTTAAAGTTTCAGGTCTCTAGCTCATCTAAAGTTTTTTTTTATCGACTGCAAAATTTCTACGACCAGACAGACAGACATGAAAGCGAGAAATAAAACCCTGTGTAAATACATTGTTCACTGAACATCTCATTGTCATTGAACAGACAAACTGACAACGAAGCAAGTTAACAAAACGTGCTAATAATAGCAATACATAGTAAGCATTCCTTTGTGTGATTTGATACATAGACTACCTACACTTGTATCCCAAGCAATGACTAAATAACACTGAAGCTACGCCTGTAGAACAAGGAGGCTATGCTCAAGGTATGAACAGCAGGTCCTCTTTAGTAGAGAAGAACGCCGGTAGAATCGAAACCCCGGTCACGCCAGCGCGACGGATTCCGCCACGCACCAAGACACCCGGCTTCCAGCTTTAATTAAATGAGGCGACAGGAGTTTGGTTCAGCCTCTGTGACGTCACGAGACAAGCTGACAGCCTGGAGCCTGGAGGAACTGGTGACTTCCGTGGCCACCGCCGAAACAGAGTTACCTCTTGTTTCTTGTTCATCAGCGGAAACGTCGACAGACAAAACCACGCATACATTTTAATTTTACATTTTAAAAATGTATTAATTTTGTGCCTATATTGACGTATTTTGTTACCAAGTACGAACTATTTAATAAGAGGCCAGTCCTGTGTCCCAGGCGTATGAATGCAACACACATTACCATTTGAATCAACTATAGTTATAGCAATAGAGTAATACACTTATCAACATTATCTTCGCGTTATATTGAAGATATACACATTCCTATTTGAGCTGTGTTCTCCGAAGAAATGTGTAAGTAAGAGTTTAATACAAATTTTACGAAACGTTTTTGTATTGGTTCATAATGAAACCGTTTGTTATACTTGATTTTAAAAATGCAGCTCGAATAAGAACGTTTGTATCTTTAGAGAAGCACAAATATAAGTTTGTTATGCACAATACTTTAATTGCTAAAAACATAGTACAAATCACCTTGGTTTACACTGGGGTTACTAAGAATGGTATAGCTGTGCCTGGAACACTGTAACAGCCTATATTAAGCAACCGTGTAAAGAAACTTATGTAAAATAGAGAAGAAAGCCAGTAACGTTTACATGTAACAACTGTGTGTAATGTAATATAAGAATATTCCCTTACACGAAAAGGGAAATTATGTACTTTAGCAAAGTAACAAACACAACCGAAGCAGGCTCGAATCCGTACCTTTTGCGTAGTAGAAAAAGCTTCCTAACTACTAGACCTAAATCCAACAAAAATAAATTAGGATAAAAAAGAATATACGATATTGTCGATACGGCCTGTGTTTTAATGTTGTTTTTACGATGTTAAGTATTTACGTTATTCGGAGAATATTATGTTATTCACGCAAAATGGACACGTAATCCAACATACATCAACCATAGCCCAATTTTCACAAATATCACTTCAAATCTAAAATAGCCTACATGAAACTTACGATATATTTGACGGTGAAAATTATTCCACATTCAACAAAAAACTGGCACGTCAGGTTTTACACTCTAATTATGCGCCAAATTATTTATTGTTCATGATACATCCAACGTACTAGTCGTGAAAAATCGGTATGTTCACTAAGAAATAAGAACGTTTAACGACGTAGAAACGTTCGCAATTACCCGGGGAGCATTTTTTCATTATAGCTTCTGTTGACTGCGATTCGCGTATGAGACTTTCGTTGCAGTGTACCACCGTACTTTGAAATCCCCAAAAAAATTATTAACAGTGTACGACGAGAAATTCCAGACGAACCATGAAATAAAAAAATTCTTATAAATAGTGGAAATGATGTTTCCCTCGTGACTTTTCAACGCACCTTCTGCATGGTCGAGACCTGGTTTCCAAAAGGGGAGACTGAGAGATACTGTCAGCAGAAATTGACTCCTGGAGATCTAAAAGATACTGGAGACAGAAGAATGCAGAAACAGAACTGGACGTGAAAGATGCGAGAAATATTCTGTAGGCATCCGTACGGAAAGAAGACAGATCCGGTTCGTTCATGTTTCACGCATCGAAGGCAGCAGAATTACGACAGCGGGGTTGGCAGAGGTGCTGGACAGGAAAGGCGAAAAATAAAAATCATGAGCGATGGGAAGCAGAGGGGTAGATCAGGCCGAGCTACTGGCTTTATGGAAAGACGGGCAGAGAACGCACAAAATATACTTCAGAGGATACTTGTGGATGTATGAAAAAATGAGCACCTCTTCAAAAATCCGTAGAGTAAAAAAATATAAGTATAAAAGGAAATAACGACGATTTACAAAACAAAGAATATCATGTTCAGGGACAAGTCAGGATCTACGCCGAGCTGCACGTTGATGCGAAACAGGAAGGCGCCGTATCTTCGTGATCACAGTGGCGACCGACTCAGATCTCGTGGATCAAGAGTGACGACGAACCGCGCCACCACCGTACATGACTGCGAGGTAGTTACATACCGGTTACACACAACTTTACGCGAGAACATTAGCTTTGAGAGGAAACTGCCATGTCATTTGGTAAGGAACCATACCAGCAGATAATTAGGGAAACAATGGAAACCCGAAATAAGGAACACTCTAAAAATTAGTTTGTAAATTTACCAGACGTGTGTATAGGAGCGCTTAGAAAGTAGGTATGGTAAAATAGTTTCCCAGACATCCATGGTAGCACTCCTAAACTTTTTTATAAAACAGTCGAACGTATACTGAAGTAACCAGACTTGTATTGTAACAACTATAAAAGTTTGCATATTTACAAGGTGGAAGTATGGTAAGCGTCTGGGATAATAACTTCCTAAACACTTCAGGAAGTTTTTTTACAGTGAAGGCTAACGCCGGGGATAGAAACCCAATCCACTCTAATACGAGGCCAAACTTCGTTTACTTTAAACACAAAATTATATGCAAAGTAAAAACAGAAAATGTATTATTCAATTTATGAATAATGCACCATGTTTTTTACTCGAGAAAGGGGTATAGTAAAAGTGATTATACTTGGAGTATGAATGTATTCTAATTAGTTACTCTGTAAAACAACGGCAAACAAAAAACTGATGTTGCTATCGAGGGTGTGATTTAATATGCCAGCACTACAATGAAATGTACCAAATGTATTAAACGACGAAGACAAAACAACAATCTTAAGTGTTTAAGAAGTGTATATTTCAATATTTGTACCACCCACTTTAAAATGTGGAGAAACTATTGACTGAAAGCGTTTGCATCCGTAATGATCGTCACACTTTCAAATGTGAGGCTTACAAACCAGCCGGTCGCATCCCGTATCTAATACACGAAACGTGCATAAGTGCATTGAAATAAAAGTATTGCTATAGGCACCATGCTTTTGTTAAAATAGGAACAACAGTTCAGTTTGTTTGTTGGTACTATCTGCGTTACTGCGTTGCTCATACAACAATCTGTTCAGTAGAAGTAACAATGCTCTTTACTTCTATAGAACAGAGTGTTACTTCCATAGAACAGATTCTTACAGGAACAATCAAGATAGTAACGGTACCTAACTGGAATGTTGTCCCTATTCTATCAGAAGCATGGTACCTACAACAATACTATTATTTCAGTGTAGGGTAAATAGAACTCTACACAACAATTTGCCTAACGCTCCACAGAAGAGTAATTAATATTCCAGGAATAACAAGGAGGAGGTGTAAATATGTACTACCTTAGTTGTACGAAAGTACATCAGAGGCTGGGACAGTTCTGTCACAAAACTGTGTGAGTAAATAGAGCTCGTATGGCCAAGTACCCGAGCGCCAATGTATCACACCCCGAACTGCGTATGTACTACTAGGCGCCCAACGGCATCAGATTGCCCACGGAAGATGACATGAAATGGGGTCCTACAACAGAGAGGCGTCGGATGGGTGAAAACTGGAGATCTCCAAGAAAAACCCCGACCAACGACATCGTCCAGCACGATTCCCACATGCAAAAATCCAGGATCCGACCCCGTCAGCGATTGAGCCCAGATCACCTAGACACAATGCTAGTGGTCTAATTACTCGGTCGCCACGACCCCATTAAGTAAAACATAATAGCACTATCTTGTACGAAAATACTGTCCTTTGTTTCCGTTGGACATGAATACAGTATTACAATTTCTGATCGCTTCCCGTGTGTACTTTAGGGCAACGGTGGTGTGGTGGCTTAAACCACTCGCTTGTAACCACAGCGATCAAAGTTAGATTCCCGATGGAATCCCTCCTGAGTTTTGCACATTGGGAAACATGTCGGACGTTTCTGTAGACTGGTGGGTTACCTTACGCCACTCCAGTTTCTCCCTGACCACGCATGCAACTGCTCAATACTCCAGACTCACCTTGTGTCAACGTTACTAGCAGGCCAAATCACTCAACCCCTGCTTATGATTTATTTCAAAAATTTTAATGCAACTCTATAATCATTGTTTTATAGACACCAGCCTCTCCCGATTCTTAAAGCACGGGAAAGACGAGTAAACAAAAATGGAGTTGTGTAATGTGTATACGTGTAAAAAGCCACACTGTAGTAAAACTTCCTGCACAGTAATACAAGTTTTCTTTAAGCCATACTCAGTATGGGATATTTACCATACATCAGTCTGTAATTAGAGCAAATGTTGAGCCGGGTAGCATCAGTATATATTTTACTGTTTCTTAAAAATGTATAGGAAACATTTACTATAGACAGTTTCTCAACACTCCCTTCATATTGACAAATATTTTTTACAGAGTACCGATGCAAAGAAGAAAACTGTGAAGCTAGTACTCTAGAGAAGTGCCAAATAATAGTAATCATCAGAGTCTAGCTAACAAGCCATCGATAACAGGCGGCGGAAGAGGAAAGAGAGAACAAATGCGCCCTACGAATCAGTGATTACGCAACCCAAGAGCTGACCTTTAGTCTGTATTTTTTTTGCCCCTGGTAAATTCATTACGTGGCGCGCCAGAAACCAAACTTCAGTGGGTGATGTATCGCGCGGAAGGGTCTCTTCCCGCGACCGGAAGCACGCCACTTTAATTTCACCGGCCGCCTGACGGGGATTAACGGCCGAGTAACGGGCGCGAATTCGTTTCACCAGCTCGTGTTTTCACTGAATGCAAATAAGGGCGGAAAACACACAAGCCCCCGAATTAGAATTTTTTTGTTACGAATGAGCACAGATCAAGTGCGAGTGGTGGGACAGTCGACTTTCATACCTGAGAAACTCACGAAGAACGAAATACATATTCCTGGCACTGTTTAACACCGTGAAGTGGCATTCACGACCGTAAACACTGAATCAGTCACACACTGGCGTATCCAAATATATGGTAGTAGGGGAATACACCCCCCCTCACAAACCCAAAACTATAGAAGTGTTCTTAACTCTTTCACGTTAGTGAAATTCTGTATTTCGTACACAAACAGAAATAAAAACATAATTATCATAATAAAATTTGTTATTAATTAGGAAAATAAAACCCATAGGCCTACAATTAGTAATACTGTCTGCAAGACGAGAGTTCAAAACACCCTCCAAAATTATTTTGAGGTATTTGTACTAGAAGTGCTAAAGCTGTACTGTACCGTGGTACGGAAAGTATTTTTCTAGTATAACTATTAAAAATGTTTCCTATGCGTTTATCTACGAAAAGAAACACACTTCAAACTGTGCCCCTATGATTTTAAAAATACCGTTTGCAAATTACAAACATGATTTCCAAGCTCCTCAAAAGTGCTAAAAATGACTTTTCCACGTTGCTGAAGCTGAGAAAATATCAACCGTAATCGGAAAACCAAATCAGAGAAACCTGCATTGGACTTTACCACATACTTTCCACAAATAAAATAACAGGGTCATCGCTTTAAGCCCGTTGAAAAATGCTGGGAGGCGGCCGCAGTGTTCAAATGCTATTTTCTATACTGACAACACAGGATGTCCGAAAAGACTTTCCCTGATTACAAAAAAAAAAATAATAAATAATAATAATGTCCGCTAAAAATAAGTTAAAATGTGGACCTGATTGAAAAGTGTTTAGAAACCCTCAAAGTTTTCTCCAACTGGAAAACACATCAGTAAACCTCCACATGAATACTCTTGGTAGCACGTGGCACATCTAGTCCATATTCAATTTCCGTCCACATATTAGGCAACATCACTGGAGGTATCGATGCAATGACTGATTATTCGTTGTCGTAGGCTATGGTTGCAAGGTCTGGTACAGGTGTTCGGTGGACCTCCCAAAAAAAAAAGTCTAATGGGGTTATGTCAGGAGAGCGTGGAGGCCAAACCGTTGGGCCATCACGACCGATCCATCGTACAGGGAAGGTCGTATCAAGATAGGCACGGACATCCATGTCATATTTTTATGATTTAGGGTAAACCGACCGTGTATCGTGATTACATTAACATCGTGATAAACCACTTTGCGGGCGTTACAAAATTCTGTAGACTCCGTACATCGAGTACACTTGATTACCAACAGAGAGCAGGCATGGGTAGTTTCTGCAAAAAGTGACCTACGTATAAAATATAAGACCACAATTAAAATAGTTTAATGATACTGATAATCGAAGTATTAGCATCAATAAATACGTTAATTTTACCCCAATATTAATAAGTAGTAAAATAAAAGTGTAAAAATGATGCAACATTAATTTTCCGGAACAATAATTACAAGAATTACTTTTTTTTTTTTTTTTACATTTTGCAATACAAATAAAAAAAATTGTACTTATAACGTTTATCTGCCTTCCTTAGGGGTTTGTATGTAGTTTTATTTTAAATTTCGTCATTAAATTTAAAGAAAGAGAATCTAAACAGTAAACATTGATTGGCTGTAAACCTACTGTGCTATTCCAAAGGAATTTCTATATCAAGAAGCATTGACTTTAAGAAATACTTGAACCACTGTGCATTATTCTGCCAAACTAATTTTATAAAATTTATATTGTGCAATAATTGTGCTTTTTAAGTGTTCATAAATGGGTTTAAAGAGTATATAAAATTATTTTCGCTTGGTTCCGTGTTTTATTAACCTCATTTGACGTGGAGTCACAAAACCATAAAACTAATTTTTTTAAACTCACAATTTTTTTTTGGCACTTGATCACATTTAAGGGCGCCATATGTCCCGAAAGACAAGCGTAAGAGTGAATCCTGTGGGCAGTACATATTCCTGAAGCAGGAACTATATAAGAACACAGGAAATTATTACTATAATGGAACACAGCGTGGATTACGTGTAACTGGAGAAAGGTATGTAAACAATATACGCCGCTATAAAGAAGTTATTTTATTTATATAATAATGGTTTCGCCTGCCAGGTATTTGTAAGTCTCATGTTGCGACCGCATGTGCTAAAAGAGAACTCTTCTGATTGCTTCAGAAAAACTGGTTTCACGTAGCACAACGCGTGGACTAGTTAACCGAGTACTGTATCCAAGTAACATTTTATTATTTAATTAACGAGTTCAATTGCAACCGCTGTACAGTATTTAGTGTATTACGAGGTGAGTTATGTACAAAAACCAAATACTTAGCATGCCAAGTTGGTACTAACTTCAGTATTCTAAATGCGATAACGACACAACTCAGGAATTACTTACTACACCGTAAAGTATATAATTAAGGCCCTACATAGTTGTTAATTTTAATACAATTTATGTTTTTCATAGCTTGTTTATATTTACTGTGCATAAAATAACACAAAGTATATATTTAGTAACTTCCAAACGTTTACGTCCGACACAATGAACATGTGTGTAGGTGAGTATATATGTGTATCTAAGTGTACGTGCAACGTATGTATTTATTTACCTAAGTTAATTTATGTATGCTGTGTATTTATGTCAATGTGTGCATGTATGCATATGTATGTGCTTTTCTGTATACGTAAGTGATTGTGTACGTATAAGTGTACATCTGTATATATGTAAATTATAAAATATATATGCATATGAATGTATGTAATGTGACAGACTGTTCCATGTAAGTTACATTTAGACTGTACAGTTGGGTAGATGTTACTGTTAACCCTCTGTCGTGTACTGATGGGTCACTGAAAAAAAATGGCCTTGCCCCTACAGTCACTTCTGTGTGGCTAACAGTTATGAGAAGCGGGTTGCCACTTGCATGTTTACAGGGGCGGCCTTCCATTATTTTCACCGAAGTGGCACAATATTTAGCACTAACACTTTGCAAACATACTTTTACATGCCTCTAAAAACACATAGCTCTTCTTCAGCACATGTTTGCCACCAAGTCATAGCCAAGTGGACTGCGTGGAAGGGACAGCTGAGGAATATAAAATATGACTTCACGCTCGCTTCGACTGGCGTCAGTGATACGGGGTAAGTCTAGATTGTATGAGACTTCTATGCCAATAAAGGTTAGACTAGTGCATTAGTCTCGTGGGCGATGAGTTGCTATACTAGAGTGGAGGACCAAGGTCGCATGATTACAATTTTGTGGACAATTATCCATAGAGGAATGTGTTACGCGGCTTATGGGTGGGGCCGAGTATGCACTACAAGCATTTGTACGCTCGGTGAGAAGAGTGTTCTAGGCTCTAGGACTGGTATGCTGTATGTGCCTGATGTGGGTAAGTGGCAATACTAGCATCTTGGTACTTGATGAGAACATCCTCGGTTCATTCTGGCTGTCCAAAAGGATGACCGGTTCAGATAAAGAATGGTAGAAATAGAAAGTGTAAAAGACAAAACGTGTGTACACTGAAACAGGTAACAGGTATTGTAATAAACAAGGAGACCACATTTTCCAATGCCTTTCATGTGCATTCCCTGGGGAATCGAATTTTTCACTGCATTTAATTTTGGTTTCTGTAAGTACCGAAGTTTAACGAAGTGAGATTTGCAAAGGCCGAGCACATAAATTAAAAATAACACCGTGTGGTACCGTCATTTAAAATTGGTCAAATTAACCACACCATTTCAGTGTATGATTATGTAGCCTATGTGTGCAACCAACGTAGCTTAATGCATGCATAGGATTGAGTACGAATGCACAGGCCATTAAGGGGTATTGATCACCCATAATATATTCAGTATTTTGCAACGGGAAACAGCTGAAAAGGAAAACTTGATTTACTTACGGAAGCGACTACAGAGGGCAGCAATATTAACAGAAACAATGCCATACGGATTCCAAAAAGTGAACGAAACAATAAACTATGCCTTGTCAGCGTGAAAACAGTAAAACAAAGTGTATATTCCCTGATTTATAAGAAAAACCGTAAAACCGATCTGACAGGGATCAATCCCCCTTAAGCCAGTTGGTGGGAGGTGGCGCAACAGTAACACGTTGGACCCGCATTCGGAAGAATCGGGGTTCGACTCTTAACCCCGGTCATCCTGATTCTGTTTTTAATTGTTTTTCAAAAATCCCAGCGAATTTTGTGATGGCTCCTTAAGGGTGCCGTCTACTCGCGCGTGAGTGGCTCGAAAGTGAGCAGTAAAGTCGACCTTGAAGCGCGCTTCAAATGCCGCGTTGACTCACTGAACCAAGTGCTGAACTAGCGTGCAACACGCTCGCCGAACCGATTTTACTATGGGACACTAAGCTGTGACCATACAATTTTATTGCTGGAAAGTCTGCAACTATGTTCAGTGCAGGTCGCAATCTGAGTTTCAGATACATCAGGTTAGTACATTTTTAAGTACGTAAGTCTGAAAAGGCAGTTTTTAGCCTTGCTGAAGAGCATAGCAGCTGTGTTTTTAATGAACGTGGCGTCTTAACAATAAGGTTGCGACCTCGTCTGAAGTTTGTTTTCTTTTCGTACGTTGGCACAATGGGCACACGTGGAACATTTTCGTAGAAAAAACCCTGTTTACGAACACACTGTAACGCATTTGAAGCGCGAGGTAAGCGGCCATCTTAAGATTTCATATCAGCAGCCATACTAGATTATTTCATTTTTCGCTTTTATGAAATTTTGAGAAGAAAAATGTGTTATTATATCGTGAATTATATTTACCTTGTGCTTACAGTACAAGCATCGCAGTTGAGCTTTAAATGTATATTTAAGCTTCAATCAGTCCAGAAAATTAAGAACATAAAAAAAAAATGCTGGAATGATTGTGATAAAAATATTGGTTAAAAGTTCTACTGCGACGTTTGTACTGAAGCACGAGATAAATAGAATTCACGCTATAATAGCTAATTTAAAAATTTTTCTTCTCAGAATTAAAAATAGGGAAAAATTAAAGTAATAATGCGACTGATGCGAAGTGTTGGTATAGGCCATGGCCGATTCCTCTCCAGTTCTTGACCTCGTGTAAAGTAGTATGTAACGAGCTCGCTGTCGTAGAGGCGTACAGCCTACCAGGACCTTGAAGCGCTGACTTGACGGAGAACAATGTCGGTTGTAAGATGACCAGAGTGTACGCCGAGCATGAGGAGGGGGTGGGGGGGGGGGGTCGTGTGACGTGTCAGCAGTTGAGTTCCGCTGCGGAGTACGACAGTCGAGCATCGCGACCGAGGAAGGACTATGCGCTCTCCAGTTTCCGGCCCGGCGACGTCGAGTTTCCGGCCGGGAGGACAGCGGGTCGATCCCTCGCCCGACCCAGTACGACGACATACCATGCCGCCCGCGAGCGTTAACTAACGTGCCGTTAACTAATCTGACACCACGCAGAGTTGCTTCCTGCCTCGCGTTTATGTATCACGTTTCAGCGTTAGCGTTCACCGTGTTTATATAAAGCAAGTGCATGCTTTTAACCGCCCGCTACTGTCATCCCGTAGCAAGAGGTAATTAGAACTACATAAGTTTACTATAGTTAACGAGACTACAGACTATTCAAGGTAAAGCGATAATTTTTGAAGTCCTGGATAAATTTATCTTTTTCAGGTAATTTGTAACATTCCGCATGTTTTGACATTAATACAATACTGCAAAAAACAGCACATATTTTTCTGCACTCAAACATATTTGTCCAGCGACCGGGACGGCCAAAGTGTCATTTTGGGAGTTGGGACGAAGGTCACGGGGTGGAATGCTATTGGTTCCGCAGTAAAGTTTCACACCCCTCCACTGTCGTCCTTGAAGCGTGTCGGAGATCATAGACGCCGATATACAAGCACGAGGGGCTATCGTCGCTCCATTATTCAGCCAAAAGCGGCATAACATCGCGTTTACCACCCACCAAAGTTGGTCAGGTTATGAAACCTGTTATGAGTATTTACAAGTTATGCTAAACTTCTTACCTCATGAGTAGGAACCTGTAAAATTCACGTCATTTGGTAACAGGTTAGACATAGCAGTCCTGTATATACAGTATTACAGTATGAGATGACACTGGCCGGCGAATTTTTCGTGTCTCTACTCATAACTAATAAAACACGATGTTTCATTAATTAATATTTACGTAGTCGCAAAACTGCTAATTTTTTTTCATTTGATTTCTTTTAAAATTATAAGAGCCTCTTCTAGGGAAACTAGATGGAGTTCAGGTATGTCACACACACACACACGAATACATCAATTAAACAAATGAATACAAATGTCATAGTAAAAGTGCAAACACATGAGGGGATACTAATAGACGAGAAGTAATAACGTCTGGCAATATTTACGTACAAACAGGAATCTGTCAATCAGATGCTGAGGCTGGTGTATTTGCGTGAGATATTTGGAGAGCAGTGTAGCATTTTATAGCAGCGTATTCTAATTTCTAAATACCAATAAGAATCTTCTTTTTAGGAGTGCCGAACAATTTCCAGTTGGCTGTTTGCCTTAATTTTACTTTGTCATACACTGATTTATAGTATAGTTGGTTCGTGGTAAAGTGAACACCTTTGTACATCGTCTAGTCTAGAATAATAATTGCAAAATAAGATTGATGTTAACTTCAGACTAAATTCTGAGTACGTTACAATCTGTACACTTTAATTGATACTTGGGATGATTTGTTTATATTAACAAAAAGTGGCAGGAAACTATATATTAAAAGAAAAAAGCAGCGCTCAGTTTACCCAGAACCACCTATATCAATATACTCTCACCCCCTAAAAATTTACTGTAAAAAAATTCCCGTAATGTAACAGAATATACTATTTTAAAACTAATATTTATTTTTCAATGCCAATACGTTTACATAATTTTTATAAAAAAAATAATGTTACGACGGAGATGATAAAACATGATAAAGCTACAGAAAAAAATTACAAATTAAACAGTGTCCTGCTGGCGAGATCACCGTTTTCAAAGTTGACAAGATGGAGAAAAAAGTATGAGGAAACATGTGGCGGCGGCGAGTTATACCCGACGCTCGTAAACTCGTGGAGTCATTAAACGTGGCGCATGTCATTACGCGAGGTTCACAAACAAAGGACAGGTAATTGTAACGGATAGGACGACAGGAGGGGCGGCGACAAATCACTGCGGAGATAGGAGGCTCACTTCCTTGGCTGGAACGCGAGCAAGAGGAGAGATGCGCGCTCTGACGTCAAACTACGTCAACACAGAGCAGCGTGCGGAAATGTCGCGCTTCACGCCCTCCTGCACAGCTTCCCCTTCACCCCCGCTGTTATTATTGCCTGGTTTTTATTTTACCCTATCACCTACCCTCTGCGAGCTTTTCCACCACCCCCTTCACCCGTCGTCATCCGCCCGCGTGATCACAAGCTGCTCGCCGCGCTGCTGTTCCGACTGCGCGCGGATTTAGGATCGCGACAGCTACAGACGGAATTAAACGCGCCACCTGCTTTACAATGGTCGTAAATCAGCGGGATGCGTACACCGTAAAAAAACACGTACTTCTTACAAAAAAACTCGCTGACGATGCCCTCTAAACCAATCATTCGTAGAGATATAAAACATTTTCGCTGTAAAACGTGCAAATAAGTATTTCCACGACTTAAAATACTCAAAAAACACCTGCTCATGGGTTTTCACATTTTAGTTCCTGTAGCAAGAGTTTCCTCTTTTATAAAAAAAAGTAACGTGTTTTGTCTTTAAGTGATATCGTGATCGACGAGCGAGATCTACCTAATGTAACTACAAGATTTAAAGTTCTAACCGTGCCCGCGCCATGGCTCCACGGTATAGAGAGCCAGATATTTAAGGCTAGTGACAAGGAGCACCGCGAGATGAAGACGGGGGAGATATAGGAGAACCTCTAGAAAATATATTGACAAATGCATCACCAGCGGAACGACTGTGATCACCCTTCAGTAAGTGAGAAGACTTGAAGCTTTCAGTGAACTGTGAAGGAACGCTTGTCTGGTCCACCTAGTGATATAACTCGCTACAATAGCTTGTATATGCCTCAATCTCGTCAATATAGTCCCTGGTGCCTACTCACTTTGGACTGTTGACCGGTGAGTGAGATTTTGGTCAGCGCTTAACATCGAGGTCTTTAGCGCTGGAGAGGGGTGACATGAGGTGAGTATGAAGCAACGCCGGAATGAATGGGCGGGGGAAACGGAAGATCGCAGAGAAAACCCGTCGACCAAAGGCATCGTCCAGCACGATTCCCATGTGTGAAAATCCGGGGACCGACCCCGCCGGGAATCGAACCCGTATCGCCTTGGTGGAAGGCGAGGGGTCTGACCCCTCGGCCCCCTTGTTGACAGGTGAGGTGGTAACATCACAAATCGCGACTGGAAAGATCGTACCTCCTTCTGGCGGGAATATTCAACTGTTTCCGTCAGCAATAAGTTAGTCTCTCTGGGTTCAGATACAGCCGAACAGGCTTGACAACACACTGCCGGTGAGATGTCGGAGACAAGACGCAAGCGACGTTAGTTAGGTTGGGTAGGTCGTGGTTGGGTGTATCACGAACTACCACCTAATCAGAGGCCGAAGCGAGAACGACAGTACGGTTATGTCTACCGGTATGTAAAAATACAAACCTGCATTCTAGTTATATGGACTGCACGACCAATGCAACGTCCGCCGTTCTCAGAAGTCAACCGAGAACGTTAGATTACATTGTAAGAGCGAGCGATCTGCATACGTATGATCTTGGGCCGGAAGAATTGCGTTTGGTTTCCTCCGCGAGTATTTTTATCCTTGTCACTGGTGAATACTAGTGCAGTTCTTTAATCCTGAATTACTCGCGCGTAAATAACGTTCATTAAAAAAGTAATTAAAACCAGTAACACTATCGCTTTTATGTAGCCTGCCATTGTAGTAAGACAACAGTGGAAGGGAGCGCAACACAGTTTTACTAACGCTGGAATAAAACACGTCAAACGTTTAAAACGCCGAACTCACTGCAAAAGAGTAGCAAAAATAAACACCGAAGCAGAACGACACATACAAATACTAATTCGTGAAACAATTAAGTAATTACAAGTCTTACGGTGGTAGCACGTCTCGTTTAATTACACTTAGTCTGGACATATAACTGAAATAACGTTCCCATTCCTAGTATCTTTACACTCTTCTGCAGTCTTAGTATGATGACGTATCTTGCTGTCTATGTTCCAGCTAGGTCATTAGTAAGTAGGTAACCTAACTGCCCTCAAACATTAACTAAAGATTAAAGAGCAGGACTGGTAAAAATTATTTATATCTAAAAAATGTATATTAAATAATACTTGCTTGAGTAATTACAACCTTAGAATAGTATGCACGTTTCTGTGGCACGGAATGTTATAAAGAAAGGAAAAGTTCCGATTACCGACTGGGCTGTCAGTATCACCTAAATAACACGAACAGCCTAAGTGACAGAACTTCCACGTTAGAAAATACCACAAGTGAAAACAATTCCGTATCTAAAAAATTTCAAAGAATTTACTTCTCGGACTGTCCCATACAGGCTTCGTTCCTGCTCCTTAAACAGAGATGTATGTGCGACACGTTAATGCGTCTGCATTTGTTCCTGCAGCGGATATGGAGACGGCCATCCTCTCTCGGAGCAAAATCCGTTTGCTGTGGATTTACGACGTGGTAGTGGTGGGTTGGGAGGGGGGGGGGCTGGCAGCCCCTCGTTGACTCTAGTCGGAGCAGTTACGGCGCTACGGATGCTCGGCCATATCTGTGCGCGAGGCGAAGGAAGGCATGAGTTAGAGGCGGCACGCGAGCGTTAATATATATTTTTGCCGCGGGGGCCCTTCTGTTTCACCCGCCGCCGGGAGGTTTGGTTAAATGAATCGCGGTCGAGGGAGGACCGTGGGTCGTAGAGAGAGGGCAGATTGCAGTGGCCGTGCATGTCGGGAGTGTAGTCACGTGTGGACGGTATATCACCGTGCACGCGTGTGTGGAATTCTCTCTGTCCTATCCACCCCACACCGCCTCATCCCCAGTTCCCGGCATAAGTCAGGCACGAGCCCCGGGGGTCGCAGCGGGCGAAGAGTGTTCCGGACGCGTGCAACCCCCCTCCACCCGCACAAGACCACTTCGTCGCTGGACTGGAGGTCCACGCGAACTGTCTCCGGCATCTGCCGTGCAAGTGGACTGCGACACAACAAAAAACCCTATCTACGGGAAGATAAATAACACTAAATTACTCCGTGTGATCCTGGTGACGCTATTTCTCCTCCGCACTGGGAAGAGACGCGTTCTACGGAAAAATTTCCACGGGTAACTTTCAGGCTATTCCCCCCCCCCCCCGCCATAGTGCAGTCGAGGTAACCGAGAGACAAATTTTCGGTCCAATATTTTATTTCTTAAGTTTGGCAATTTTGAAACATGTTGTCGAAGTTAACAAATGTTAACGGTTCAAACAATAAAAATATTAAAATAGGTAAATTTACTAACTAAGGTGTAAAAGTATTGATTCAAACACTCTTGTCCTCTTCTAGACACGCCAGTAAAGAGAAACGCAGCTGGCTCACACTTTGCCATAGTTACTTAATTTTTCACGAAATGATTCGCAAGTAGGCCTACTGTCTGTGACTATATTACATAATTTTATTCCTTTACCGTTGTTTGTTTAATTGATTTAAAACCACACATCTCATAGGAGAAGTGAGGTAACAGGAACAGCGCAGTTTGCTAATTTAAGGTTCCTATCTACCCGCGCTTGAAATGTGGTGCGGCGAGTTGTAATATTTATTTCTAGCGAAACTACTTAATGGTGCATTACATTCGTATATCAACGAAAAAAAATACAGGCTTCAAACAATTTCGCTATTTGTTGAAAATCCTACACGATTATTGCAAATACGATTTCAGAGTCCCTCAACAAAAGCTATAAAAGGCTTTTCCAGACTATCGTAGCTGGATGAATGTCAAATGGATTTAAAAAACACAAAGACGGGAACCCGCGTCATACTTTATACGAAATTTCCAAAAAATTAAATCATAGTGTTTGTCCCCACTTTAAGTTCCGTTTGAAAACTAACAAAAGTATATGCCAACTGAGTGACCTACGCGTGGATATTATACTGACTTACTTTCGCCCGTCAGTGGCACCCTTAACTCTTCGTCAGCTTAGTGCCTCACACAAACAAATGCAGCCGTACTAAGTTTGAAATATGGACAGGTTAAGTTGATAACTATAGCAAGGGTCTTGCATGGTAAGAGGGTAACGAAGTAATCGCTGACGACAAAAGCTCAGGCGGGAGCGTACATTGCAGCCTAGGAGGACAAGGAAGTGGAAGTGTCATGTAACACGTGTCGGGACAGCGGCAAAGTGGCTGGTGTGTGACCAGACCTGCGGACACCAGGTCGGCTTTCAAGTGCCGGGACGCCGACTTGACGTCGCCGCTACAATGGACGCCTTAAAAATAAACGACCGGGAAAAGACTCTTTGAGGCGCACAGCGGCTCCGATTTCCTTTGCGTGTTTCCGACCGAGGACAGAGAAGGAGACAGAGAGACTACAACATGAGAAGGGGGAGGGGGTTGCGTTTTACTTGACGAAATATCCCTGTCCTCGTTGGTTGGCTGGGAGTGAACCTCCCGAGGGATTACTCGCCTGCTCGTGATTGGAGTGCCCGGCGGTACGCAACAGCCACCCCTCGCGCACCAACTCCTCTAGCAGAAGAGTTTCTGCTGTTGAAAGCCCAACCATTACCAGCCCCATAGCGCACTGCAAGTCTCTTTAACTACCTTCCGACTCGCACGTGGCTTATACCACGGGCGTTTCGAGAATACGTGAGTCTTCACCATACAACTGGAGAACGTACCTGGCGCCTAGCACTAAACGCATGGATTATTGTTTAATAAACTTTAGCTAGCAAGTGGGGAACGTCGTACAACTAGCGAGAACATGGGCTATGAGGATGTAAATAACGATTCCTTGATTAAGACCGCCTCAGCAAGCTAGGTTGTATACATCGCCGTGAATGCACAGCGCCGCAGAGTGTGAATTGCTATTGAGGATCCGCTAACTTTTACGTAACAACCTGAAAAACGTTATCTAAGCTGTCTTCAAAGTCAGGGTTTCAATACCCGGAAGACTATCGATGTAAAAACACGCAGTCGATCCTATGAACATATTTCAGTGCGTCACTCTTCTCTTCGTAACTCCGACAACGATGCAGAGCCACATTAACAGAAAATTTTATGTGCATTTATATTGTGTAACTAAAATGCACTTGAGAAGTTGACAAAATGCAGCAGCATTCGCCAATAATGGAAATGCTACTCATGGTTGCAGCCAGTTCGGGTCGAAACAGCAGCATCGCGCATTGAGTCATATATATCAACTGCATGATCCGAAAGCTTAGTCCGCAAAGAATACAAAATAAATCACTTTTCCTACAGCACAGTCGTAGGCACATATGACCACAGGAAAACGCTCTAAAAATCTTATTAGTTACAACACGATATTAGAAACTTCGTTGGTATTAAAAATTATGATATTCGAGACGAATCTATGGACTAGACAGGAAACAAACTCGTATTATACTTGAGCGGCGACCAACCTGTCGAGATCACGCTGAATTTCGGGGCCTACCGGGCTAAGTGACACTACAGTACCACGTTGAACAAGCATTTGAGAGGGCCCGGGTCCAATTTCCGGCTCCGGCCATCCTGATTTCAGTTTTTCGTGATTTCCCGAAATTGCTCCAGGCAAATGCTGGGATACTTGCCATGACCCATCATTTATATTGCTTTCACGATAGTTATATTTTTTTAATTTCATAAACTAGAGCAGATATCGAAAAACTGCTGCTCAGTTTTGTTAAAAATTATGTTTACTATGTAGCCTAATTTTTTTCCGAGATGAAAAGTTTTATATAAATGATTAGTTAGTTTATTGATGAGAATTGCCTTAATTGCATAATTAGCTTAAACCTGTGTATTTTGCCTTGCAAAAAAAGTTAACAAACTATATATTGTTTTTAACTAATCTGTGGAACAGTTTTTCCATATCTACTCTCGTTTAGGATTTAAAAATTATTATCATGGCCTTAACACAGAGCATGGTCGGTTCCTCTCCCAGTTCCTGCCCGTGCGCAAGGTTGTGTGTAGCTGTCTTTAACGACCTCGTTGTCGACGAGAAGTTGAGCCCAATAAAAATACTTAGGCGCACAGCGTCCTGTGAAATTTCCCATGGAGACGGAACAGCAAGTATTCACAAGAAAGTGCGAGCTTGTTGTTTAAATGACTGTCATCGCTTGTGGCTAACTAAGAGTAGACACTCACTTTATAGGCTACAAAAGTATAGGTAATCGAGGAGAGTCCTCCAAAGTGTCTTGTTAATTCGCGGATGAGCACTGTGCGTGATTGCGTGCAAATGCTGGGCGGGGCGGGGACATCATAACCACCCTTCTCTTTATAAAAAAAACACTCGAAACTGTCCTTTATTATAAAACATTGCACTGAAATCACCTTTTATAAATGGCGAAGTTAAAGCATGTAACCTACTCTTACAATATTATAATCATGTTATAGAAATGCACTTTATTGAATTAATTTGTAATTATTCCTTAAAATTATTAGCACTTAATCCCCTTCCAATGCTTCAAACCGAAAACCTAGGACTACACCTACATTCACACATGAGTGAAGTAGGTTTACTTGTTTTCATACACCTCACAACAGTTTAAAACTATAAGAAACTTAAACTACCATACCTGACATCGCATCTTTTTTACAACTGGTTAGGGTCTAGTACTGCTGAAACTGAACGTAGTATTTCAGTATGACTCCCGGAAAAGGTCGAGCAAAGTACGTTATTTGCTGAAGATAAATCTTGGGTGGTTCAGAGAAATATGAAAAGATGTACTGGTTCTGGACTAGAATTAGGAAACATCTCGTAAACAAATCGGTGGAAGAGAATGGTGGGGAAAAAAAACATAACTAATCCCGTGGGAACCCAAGGGCTAGATAGGAATGTCAGTCAAACAAATAAACTTATAGCAGGACAGAAACAGAAAGAGAGTTGGAGGGAAAGTACAGGTATTGCATTTACCTAGCTCAGCGATATGCGATTGTACATAATATCGCAGTAGCGTCACACTCAACAACCTTCAATTGCCTGGTGAAGTGTCAGCGTCTATATTTACTATCGGCAGAGGCTAACAATACTCCTCACACAATTATGTGAACACAGGTTTTATTTCCTCTTTCTAGCACGGCACATGTTTACGTCACTGCTGGAATAAAGTAGCTTCCCTTGATACAGTGACTTATGCAGCTGAAATGTTTCAGCTTGCCAACATACGAGGTTACTACCATCGGGCAATACTGTGTATGTAAACGTAAACTTCTGCGAGCTGCGCTTAGTAGGGGAAAAAATAACAGACTGTGTTTTCACTACACTAGTCGTTTGTTGACGGTACTTCCGCGGTATGATATTCTGTATTCGACTTTTCATGGCTACTCATAAAGTTTGTTGGGTTGAAGAAATTTGACGTGCGAGCCTTATTTCTCCGGCGTAGTAGGGAAATCTAAGAGAGTGATTGTGATGACCTGGCGCACCAGTGGTTAATAGATCTGTACGTCACGGCAGTTTATAAAGGTTGTCCAGTAACAAACGCTTAATAAGCTCACCACGCGAATCCTGGGCTAAATTGGAGACGGAATTGTCAGAGGCAAAATGTTGTACGACGAAATTTTATATGCGCAATGTGGCAACACTGCACGGATACAGTGACCTCTTGCGCTCCACGATCATGTATTCTTTCATGTATGTTAAGTCAAGTAAATATAGAACCATGTTTGGACTGCTCAGGATTTTAACCTGGACCAATAATACGCAGGTCAGAACAGTAGTAGTAAGATAAGCAAGACATCTGTGGAGCGCAAGAGGGGACTAACTACAGTGCTCAGTTCCCACATTGTGAAAATAAAATGTCATCGTACTCATGAGACTCAACATAAAGGGAGAAGTCGGGTATTTACTGACGCATTTGTGTCGTCAAAAATTAATCGCCGGGACAAGTACACAAATTCTACGTCAGATGATAGCATATCCATAAGCCAGGGAAAAATTTTTTTCTACAAAAAATTGTTTCTCATGTGTTAGCAAAAAGTAATAATTTCCGCTTTGGTCGGTAATCATACAAAATCTGCTAAAAATAAAAAAAAATAAAAAATGTCATACGAGTAAAATGAAAAATCCTCATATATGAATCACTGATAACACATTTCCTCTATTTTCGGCGGTGGGAATATAAGGTTCAGAGATTGTTAGAGGACGTGAAAGTGTATATAAGCATGTAACGATCTTCGAATGATATTTCTCAATAGACATCACTCACGAACGTGGAACAGTACTGTATAAGTAGTATGCGATAAAGTGAGCGTTTTTAAAATCCTAGTTAATTAATCCTGTAGATAATCTGTAGCCACCTGCCAATTTTAAAAATAAATGAAACACCCTTAGTAACAATCGAAGTACAGTACGCAAGAGTTAATGGGGGGAGTGTTAGACAATTTGATTGTATTTTTAGTTTTTGAGCAATATCATTTATTCAGATTGTAATATCATAAATTTCTCTCCGAAAAAGCATTCTTGGTAAGTTGCTTGACATAAATAATAACGTAATTTTTCATTAATGTGTCATGCAGAATCATTACAAGAGAATTATACGTCAATTTTCAAGAAATCTCTTGCAATGATTATGCATGTCAAATTAATGAAAGATTCCATTACTATTTATGTCAAGCAGTTTACCAAGATATCCTATGCTTTGTCGAAAAGAAAATTATGATAATACAATTTGAATAAATGTTATGGTTAAAAAACTGAAAATACAAAAAAAAAAATGGTCTAACACTACCTCAACATCTGAGGTTACAAAAATAATAGTATAGTGATTATTAAGATGTTATTCAGAAGTGCTCACTTTATCACGAACAACCTATAGTAAACTTGTGTCGGCCGAAGCTTTACACGTCGCTTGGCGGCATGGGCAGGCAGCAACCTTAAGGGGGATGGAGCGCCAAAGAAGAGAATTATCATAATTTTCGACATAAATATTTTCCCCTCGCTTATTATAGAAAATCAAGGTTCGACAAACCATAGGTTACACTTATGTACACCTTCTTACCTTATTACATTGTCACAGACTTTCTTATTTTTGGAGCACTGATGACAGATAGGAAAAATGTCTCTTTTTCCAATCTGTCATCGCAGCTCCAAAAATAAGACAGTCTGTGACAATGTAATGATGTAATAAGTTGCACAAAAGTATCATTTCCGGATTGTCTAACCTTGATTTTCGATAATAAGCGAGGGGAAACAGTTATGTCGAAAATTGTGAAAATTCACTACTTTGGGGCACTATCCCTTTAATATGTTGTGCATAATTAATCATCGCTTGGGATCGCTTTCAGGTAAAACTAGACATTGTTGCTGCTGAAATGTCGGTACAAGGAATTGCCGTTCAGGAAAAAATCACGCGATAGCTATGATGTTTTACGCATACGCACTCTGGAGTCTAAGCTTAGCATCGATATCTCAATGCTCGAAATGTTGTAATTCACGATCATCCTTGGAGATAAAAACAAAAACCATTCGTCGTTTTATCGCACACTATAAAACTGAATACATTTTCATGCTGTCTGTTGATGCCCTTGCTTCGGGATGGCTGATTTCAAAGTATCAATAATTATATGTATAAATAGGCACACAGTAAAACAATAAAATCACTATTATATGCTAAAACTAATCACTTGAACAACCTTGAAATGACAGCGTCCTAAGTGAATAGTGAAACTATTTTCCCCTGGAAAATGCTGTCTTACACATAAAATTGGTTGACTTGCGACTCAGCTTCCAGATTCTTCAGCCGTGACTCCGGAGCCCGAAGTGTTCCTCGTAGTTTCACAGGCCGATAGTAGCTAGTGCATATCAAAATAAATGAAACGTGGTAAACGAAAATAGTAGCTCCGATACTATTTCGAAACAAAGCCGCGGAGTGATTGAGAACAATATCCGTGCCGGAATTTACATTCAGTTGCCCAGCGTTATAGCACTCTCTCTACAGTAGAGTACTTCGTGCAGCGTCGTACGTAAGGAAGGGGACTGGGGCTGAAGGGACTGCAACCCCCCCCCCCCCCAATATAGCACCTATTTTTAAGGCTTATGGAATTATACATGAAAATTGTTCACAAAAGTAAAGAAGAAAATTGTTCACAGAACGAAATTATAAGTTTAAAAATATTACAATATCTGACTGCTGTATATTCTGTGTTAAGTTCAAAAAAATGTTTGAATAGCATCATTTTGAACATAAAAACAATAATTCTCCCGGGAGAAAACCTCCAGACCGCCCGCTTTTAACTCAGGGTATCCGCAAAATAATTTTATTCGAAAATTTTGTAACCGCATTTATTTGGGGAAGTAGGTTGCATCATACTGTTTAGGGGGACAGGAACCCATGCATTAATTATCACTTTATCTGGAACTGCAAAGTTTTATGTGTGGTAATTTGTAAAACCAATTTATTTTGTGTTATAAACTCAAAAATCAAAGTTTTTATTTATTCATATAATTTAATGGTTATTGAACCCTATAAATTATTTTTTCTAAGCAACATTTGTATAACTAGCATTCATTAAGTTGTTATTAAGCATAAGGTTCGACCCCAACCAAATGAAATCTTGTGTATAGCTTCGATATCGTATACTCGCGCCAGGACCCGCCCGGATCGAAGAACGATACTGCCAGAGGTACTGGACCTGGCACTACCGCGTACAGTAGAACAGTATACGGGCGATATACAGGAAGTAAAACCACGTGGCTCGCTTCAAGCAATCCCCGCCGACAACAAAAGAGCTCATACCCTTCCCTACGTCCCACTTCAAGCCGGGTGTTAACCTAGTGGCCGGAGAGGCGAGTACGCGCAGTATATGGGACTGCGCCGACACTTGATTGCCACGAGAATGGAAACTACTACCTACTTCCCGACAATATTAGTTACAATTGAATACATTACCAAACGTATGTGCCTCCGCCGGGCTAGCAGATTGGCCAAATAGCACCACGGTATTAACATACCAGACATTGCAGTCCAAATAAAACTACGTAAGACCAAATTGCAAAGAATAGACAAAAATACAATACTGTACTTACACAGAGTATTTTTTTTTCAAACAAATTTAAAAAAAAAAAATAGTAAGAAAATTATTCTAGGCTAGTTTTCAACACGTTGCTGTATAATTAATAAAATAAACATAACATATCGAAAAACTATACTACAGTAAACGCATATAGTAAATAAGCAGATACGTATTTACTTTTGGGCCAGCGTCGGAGCATCTTATTAAGGCGATCAGGGTTCGATTCCCGGGTGGGTCGACCCGAGTATTCGCGTGTGGGAATCGTGTCGGACGTTGGCGTTGGTCAGCGGGTTTTCCCACTACTGTTTTCCCCCACCTTTCTACTCCGGTGTTGCTTCCTACTCAATTCATGTCCCCCCAAAAGCGCTTTTACAAAAATAATAATAAAATAAAAAACTCTTTATTCGTGAGCTTATTTTGTACGTTTCAAAGAAATGTCTTGGGAGGATGCCGACGGACCAGGTTATAGCATTTAGACATCTGCTTAGCCCGAAGAATAACATGAAATGTGGCCATACAACAGAGAGGCGCCGGAATGAAAAGGGCGGGTAGAACGGGAGATTTCAGAGGAAGCCCGCCGGCCAGCGGCTTGGTCGATTTCCACATTCGAAAATCCGGGGACCCACCCCGTCGGGAAACCTAGCCAGAATTATACTGAGGTGAGGCGAGCGCTCTAGCCACCAATAATCCTATAAAATCATAAAACAAGTTTTCGAAACATTTATGTTGTAAAACACGCATAACTGTGTTTAGCTGTGCAAGGCATAGGTAATATAATTTCTAAGAATTGAATTGATAACTGAAACACGTGAGCAGCTTCAGTGCGGGGTAGCCAACCGCTGCTATCACTAGGTGACGTCTGAGCCAATGCCGACTATGCAGTCAGGCAGCATCACTGCGCTGACTTCAGAAGGCCACGCGCTACTGCAGCCGTGCGGTATGGACCCGGGCTCGACACTCGCAGGCTTCAGGCCTACTCTCTTTCACGTTTTGGCATCACCGTGAGTTGAGATCAGGTTTTCAACGGTGTTTGACATTTCTGCCGGTAGATTAACTTGCATTATTATTTATTATTGACCAACTGCTTTTAAGTAGGCGTATTCGAAAACTCGCGAGGTGAGGGTAGGCCTGTTAAAATTTCAATTTCAGGAGTTCGGAATGTAAGCCGAGTGAAATTTACCCGTGTTAGTATTTTGAACTGACTGTCTCTCGGTCAAATCTACACTCACCCTACTCGAGAGCAAGACAGCGACGGTTAGAAAACGAAATCGCCATTTGGCGCGAAAGAAATGTACACCGTACACAGAACGAAATCACAACGAAGCAAACTGAATGAAATGTGTTACAAATATCGAAGTAACGAGCACGAAACTAATATTATACTTAAATATAAATAAAATAACGTATAAACATAGTACTGCGAACGTAGCATTTCCTTAAAAAATATTTATTACGTAGAAAATATTTATAGTCGTTTATTTATTCCCGCCATCTTAAAACCCTGAAAAGTATAACAGCCGCTCTTTAAGTTCGACAAGTAAGTTTTCGAAAACGCCTAATAATATCACAAAATGTTCTCCTCGTGAACGAGACTCATATCACATATACAGGTTGTTCGGGAACGGACTTGAAATATTCAGGGAGGTGACTGACGTATTTTTAAAGTATTGTAAGTCGTGGAATAAACATGACTGTTGTAGCCTTCCAAGTATACGGGGGAGTAAATACATAAAATATTCATGCGTTCTAACAACATAAGCCAGTGCTTCATAAATACATATCTGTCAATTAAATACTATTGATACATATATTTTTTAACACCTATACATAAATTGTAAGCCATTAATGAAGCAATTAACATTTTTACTACAGTAGCATTTGTAATAATATGACTATGCACAGAATTCTAAACGCGCTTTCAAAAATGTGTGTTTGCTAAATTAAACTTCAAACAGTAACAATAAACAAAAATGTGTTAATCATTCTTAATTAATAGTTATAACTGGATTCAGTTTCTTGGATGTACTCCATTGCAAATTGAATGACTGTCAAAGAAAACTAAACAAATAAAAACCATTAAATAAGCAGAGTATGCTTTATTCAGCAAGATACATACACAACGTGAAATTCCAAAATGGAATCGGGTCAAATAAAAACAAGGAACAAACAGATAATAAATGAAAATAATAACAAATAAAATTAAAAACCAAGTAACGTGTGGCGCAACGATGAGACGAAACAAAAAACACAGTAGATATCAAACATGAACAGAAAAATAACAAAAAGACACAACAAAGAGACGAGACAAAACGCAACAGATATCAGACATATACAGAAATAACAAACGACACAATGAAGAGACGAAAGAAAACGCAGTAGTTTTCCAGACAGACAGTGTTACGACGTTATCTGTTTAGTTTTCTTTTACAGTCATTCAATTTGCAATGGAGTATGTCCAAGAAACAGAATCCAGTCATTGCACAGTTCTTTCAAAGATCATAACAATAGTTATAGTCCAATTTAAAGATCGTTATGTAAACAAGGGTACAATATGTTCTTGCCGCTAGACTAAAATTATCAAAATTAACTGTAGTAATCACATTAATGTAATACGTGATCAAATATTGGTGATGTGATAAGTCTATTCAATAAATTAATGAAATTAAAATATGGACTTGAGTGGGTGCATAACAAGCAATGCCTTAGTTTGGAATGCGTTAAACTAACGGGCAACTTATTACGTGTCATGCATTTAGCAGAGAAACTTCTAGCAACTTTACTAGTTCTCTTCCGTAGAACTACATTAATATTCAGAGACAGTGAGTGATTTATGGCGGAAAACAAGTCGAATGCTTTTAATGTCCGAAAGTAGTTTTAGAATGCACGAGGTTTATTTTTGCCACTGACTTTTATTTGTGGAAGTACAGACTGACTCATTTGCCTGAGCCAATGTAAAATCTGATATCCGAACACTCTTGTGATGCAACTGTTCTTTACTGAGTTACAATTTTAGAAACACCATTTTATTTCTATCAAAACATCAGTTTATTTTAAAGTAACTTTTCTGTTTAGTTAATGCCACACATTCGCAAAAAAAAAAACATTTTAACATCTTGAGGTTGAGGGTTAAACAACAAATACGAAAACAGGTAAATACGTAATTTTTACATTATATTTGGATGGGTTTGCTTTCAATGTTAATTTTGAACAGGCGCAGAAGAAATTGACACGAGACGAGATCAGTACAGTGTATTTGCTTGTCCATCAGCGTGATATGAGAGCGTATCACGTGACTGGCAATGACATCGTAACTGATAAGTAAGGAGTCACAAATTACAATAGCATATGTTGTTAACTTGTCTCTTATGAAATGCACGGAGACGAACATAAGAGGACGTACTTCAGAGCTGTTGAGACAACGTACGTCCCTGTATTAGCTAAGTCAACATACGCTGATTTTCCGATTTCATTTAATTCTTATAAAGTTCTCTTATTTATTGATCAAGTATTGGAATCTTTCATTGAGTTGTCATGCAGAATCATTGCAAGAGAATCCTTGTAAGTTAGTCTATAATTCTCTTGCAATGATTCTGCACGGCGAATTAATTAAAGATTCGTGTCACGCAGTTGATCAAGAATATATTCTATACTTTGTCGAAGAGAAAAATCTGATAATACATTTCGAATAAATGTTATGGCCCAGAAACTGAAAATACAATAAATTTGTCTAACACTCCTCCTATATTGCCTGCAAGTTTCTTTACTCCCTTACTACGTTCCTCTTGTTGCTTCCACTTTTCCTTCATTGTCCGAGGATCTAGGACGCCAAGACTGTATGTGGTAACTGCTTCATAAGCTACAAAACATAAGCATGATCTTCAACACAGAGAACAAGCAAGTAAGATAATAGTTGCACTAAGTGATCATGAGACAAAGCCTACGTGTGACTGTGCTGATTATTTTTAGGATATGTCAGTTTTATTCAAATAAACCATGACAGTTACTTGAAGTAAAAGACATCGCCCTACGAATACCACTCAGTTAACCAAACACGCATGCTAATGAAAGGTAATCTAGATCATAGGGTTTTCTGTGTTTATCTATGCCATAAAGATAATGGTTACAGAGAAACACATGAAGACTACGTCAATAACGAAGTTAAGTTAACATATTAAGTACGCTTACAACAGTTTAAAATGAAATAAAGGAGCGTCCCTACATAAATGACACCAGAACAAGCAAGTACACGTGGAGCTACAGCAGGGCGTGTTCTCGCCTGAGAAGTCACTCTGAGCGGTGGAGACCAAGGTAGACATTGACTGGAGGGGATTATCTCATAGTGTAGAAAACAAAAAGGGACAGAAAATTCGAAAACACGCTTCGCTTTCAGTCGGTTTTCTTACAGAACAAGTAAGTTACTAAAGGGCTTTAATACACATATGTATTCACACAGGACGCATCTATGTTACCATAAGTAAAGTATTTGTTTAATCGAAGAAGGCGCTATATTATAATATTTCGGTGAAACACAAATTTTTTTTTAATAATTGTTTTGATACTCCAGTATCAGAACTTCGATTACAGTAACAGATATACGGCTTTTGTCTTTGTTTATAAAAATTTCACTGCTGTAGGTATATTATTCTTTGAGAAATTAGAATAAACAAATCTTCCTGAAATTGTGCTGATTTGTTAACTAGGGACGTTCTTAACTGCATCGTTCAGCACACTTCTTCCTCAAACTTGCTTTCCTTTTCCAGCACAATTCTTGCAACTGTGTATAAACGGGAACAATATATATGTCCAACAACGTCGTAGTAAAGTGAGTGAGAGATTTTCGTCAGCGCTTAACATCAAGGTCTTAGCGCTGGTGAGGGGTGATACGATGTGAGTATGGAGCAGTGCCGGAATGAACGGACGGGGGAAACGGGAGATCCCCGAGAAAACCCGCCAGCCAGCGGCATCGTCCGGCACGATTCCCACATGCGAAAATCCGGGGACCGACCCCGCCGTGAATCGAGCCCGGATCGCCTTGATGGGAGGCAAGAGGTCTGACCTCTCGGCCACCGCGGCCCCACGGCGTAGTAAACAATTATGGTCGGATGCAGTGTGAGTTGAAGGTAACGGAGGTTATGAACGAGCACAGCGACAAAACGCGACAACACGCACGTAAGCTGGTAGGCGAGATACACACTCAGCATGACGCCTAGAATGGGGAAGAGAAGCACGACGCCACGTAACCACACACTAAACTTTCCAGTGACGTGACATGGGTTTCCTCGCATGCAGGAATCAACGAGCACGCAAGAACACAGTTTCAACTCTACCATCTAAACGGAGAACCTTGATGTTTTCGTTTGTTCGCCGAAATAAGCCGAACTGGATTCATATCATTACAGCACCAGTATTGAGTCTGATACTACGTAACCTAAATAATTCAAACATAGGCATTACAGAAGTGTTTATACGACGAGAAAGTTCGCGTTTTAAGGGCGCGGTTCACCTTAGTTTTCAACGTCTTTATTTATTCTTATATTTGTACCAGATATTATTTTTCTTATTTTAGACATAAATTGTGATAAAATCTTCCAGGAAACTTTTGTATCTCTCATAGTTTTTGCGTAATGAGTCGTAAACGTCAAAACTTGCACTTTACGGTTTTAAGTACGCCACTAGAACCAACTGACATGCCAAACCGACTAAATTCACAGTGTATAACAATGTTGTAGGCTATCATTTGGCATATATAAAAACAAAAAATAAAATACTTTTATATTTAATTAAAAAAGTGCTAAATTTTGATATAAAAATTTAAATTTTTTTAAAAATACAAAAAATATATATTTTTGGTTTTTATATATGTAAAATATTGTTATATAATGTGAATTTTTCAAGTTTGAAATGTCTGTTGGTTTTAGTGGCGTACTTAAAACCGTAAAGTCCAAATTTTGACGTTTACGACTCATTATGCAAAAACTATGAAAGATACAAAAATTTCCTAAGTGGAAGATTTAATCACAATTCATGTATAATAAGAAAAATAATATCTGGTACCAATATAAAAATATGAAAATACGTTGAGAACTGAGGTAAACCGCGCCCTTAAGCAACAATTTTACGTATAACATGATACTATTATACCGGTTGTTCATGAAAGTATATTACAAATTTCGCGCGATGATTCCTTGTAAAAAATTAGGTGAAGTTAAACATTGTGAAGTTTTTGACTGTCGCAAATCTTAAAGAGAAATTCGCGTTTAAAAATTGACATTGGAAATCAACGTTTGTAACAATAATCAAAGGTAAGGAAAATTCCGGGTGACTTTCAATAATAACATTACCTACACCTGAAACAAAAATGGTTTAGAATAACTTCCACTTTCAATAAATAAATGGAGTCACTCAAACCTCCTGTGTATCGCGTGTTGTCCAACTGTAAGGCTCCACATTTTCTACGTCAATTTTCTCCAAAACGGTTGATTTGAGGGTGTTCGAAAAATATGACATTTTTGGTTCAAACTACAAACTATGTCCTGAACAGCCAAAAAGTGCAATAATAAGAAATTCTAAGAAAAAAATGGCTTGACCAACCTCATTACCTACAGAACGGTATTCAAAACCCTATTTTTCTCAGATTACATGACTTATTATTAAATCGCGACCGGAAATTAATTCTTTTTTTAATTTTCTTTTCGTAATTTCAACAATTGTTGCATTTCAATGTCAATCGCGAAATTAGTACCCAAAAACTTTCGTTACATAACTTTAATTCATTTTTACAAGGGCTTATCTAGTAAAATGTGGGACATACTTTCGAGAACATCGGATAGACAGGCCTCCATTGGTTTATTATGTAACACAATTGTAATTTAAGGCGACGTGAGAGATCGTAGACATCAAACTTCGTGTAACGTCGGTATGGAACTGTTTTCCTTGTTCGAGATGCGGGGTCGTGTACAAGAACTATGGCCCTTCCTCTGCACGAAACGACACTACTCGACGCGACAATAGCTTACTTAAAACATTGACAGAGGAAACCACAGTCAACATGACACTGCAATAGAAATCTTCACTCACTGTCGCAGGCACCGCCAACCGAACAAGAAGTTTCCCACAAACACAAAAATTCCTTCGTTTAAAAGGGACGCGGCTCTAACACAAAGTTTACAGAATTTTAGTATTGACCATTTGGAGATGTATATTTTTGAAAATAGGAACTTTGACAAATTATTATCGAAAACGTAAATACAGTAGTCTGGTTATTCACGACATATTTAAACCCGCCGTACGGTAATTGGATACTTTCAAAAACGAACTGTTGAAAAATTGTACTAGGAATACGTCCGTTATTACCATACAACTATGTAAGCAAAGTAAAAGCAATACGGTGAAATAAAGAAATAAATTTATTTTTTACTGTTACGTGTCTGCAAGTATGAAAATTGTTCGTAATAATTATTTTGAAAGTGAGTTAAACACGTATGTTATACGATAGTTGTAGGATGGTTGAGTTGTCATTGATGTCGTAGAAATGGTTCATCTGTTTATTATGAACAGCTGCTAAAATATTGAAAATCGTTTAATGGAATATGTACATAATGTGTCCAATTTCAGAAAATAAAATGTATATTTACACTTAGCATATATTAAAATATGTTATAGGTAGAGATGGTGAAATTTCGTGAATTCAATGACCTGCAAGAGTCGAATATCCTATTAATTCTCAAGCCCCGACTATTAGTCAACTAGCTGCTACTCAGTGGAACAGCAGATAATGAACGAATAGACGGGGCTCGAGTATGCACAGGTAGAGCCGCGATTTTATGGCGAAAAGATTTTTGAAACATTTGGTTTCGATGCGTCATGTGCACACCTGCAGCTCTGCTACATCGTCTGTGGTTGGATGATTTTACTCTCACTTGCCTTGGCAAATTATAGACGTACAGACTCACAATAATCTTATTCTGATTGGTGCAGTCAAATGAGTAACGTGTCTGAACAAAGACACGCTGCCAATAACTTTGAAGCAGAGCTGCCGATGTGCACGTGAGTCACTGAAACAAAGTGGGGCAAAAATTTTTTCGCGACAAAATCGTGGCCCTATGCATAGGATATTTGATTCTAACAAGCAGGTCACTGAATTCGCTAAATCTCACCATCTCTAGTTATACGTGACGTAGTTAGTGACGGCGTAAGAACCACGTACGTCGGTTTACAGTGCAGTCCTCAGCCTGGCAATGTTATTGTTGACGTTTGGCGGAAGGATACATAGTTGGTGTGAAAACAGATCCAAGCTAGTATCAATTTACCGTACGACGGGTATAACCTTACTGGCAATGAGATTTAAACACATATAAGAACAGATAACATGAAAATAATTGTATGTTTTATTTATTAATTAGCTGTACCCGAAAGCGTTACAATGCCCCATTCAATTTTTTAGGTGCCCCGTTTTGCCCCCACCCCCCTCCTTCCCGTTTCCCAGGAACATTCGCGGGCTCACGCACAGATCATCATAATTTAATCGCAGTCGGATGAATTCGCACAACGTAGGAACGCACATAAACAACAGTTTTTACAAATAGAAGATGATATTTTAATGTAAGAGCTAAAATGTTGACGAATGTGCGGGAATACTGCTGCCAGGACCCGCCACACTCGCACAGGAAACAAACGGACCATCGAAGCTCTGCGTTATTTTACAAACACAGACACAATGACAATAATCGGAGGACTGGCGGGAGAGACCGCGTGTAGCGTACACAGCGGGCGAGGTCAGAGAGGGCGGGTGACAGACAACCAGGACAAAGCCAGTACTACTGGCAAGGGCCACTTCACAGCACAAAGCCCCTGCCATCACTAGCATGCACCCGGGTAGCAGCGTGGCTACGTCACACTATGCATACCAGCCACTCTGCCCCAACACTCGGCGAGACGAGCAGCTAACCACAACCAGCCGGTATTGGTCGTGCGCAAGGATGAAGGGGGGGGGGGGGGCAATCCTAGAGACCTGAAAAATTCGCGTTTTCTTTCAGGCATAAGTTGAGAGGATGGTATATCGCGAAAATTGTTCGTGCCAGCATATCATTGAAAACGCTATAGATTCTTACAACGTGTATGACTGGGTGATATACACCTGACACGACGTAGTTGTCTGCAGACCAATAACATACACGAAATATTACAACAGCGGGATAATTATTGGCTCAGTCAAATAAGGTAGCAGCTCCACGTACTAGCGAAAGCCAGTAATCTTCTGGTGAGTTGAACGTACGTTGAAACCCAGCAAGTCTTCTGTCTGCTTGAATGTATTCATGGAGGCTAGCCTACAGGTCAGTGAACCAGCGAATTTTTCCCGTCTCTATAATCACCTATCGCCCCTCAGTATGATATATAAACAGTTCAACAAAACGTTACTATGAATGACGGTGTCTAATAATTAACGGTTGCTACAAACTAAATGCCTAGCAATCTAATATAGGCTGTTCAGAATAAACTGAGCACTCAGCAAAACTTGTAATTAACTAAAAATATGTTTTACTGGCCCAATAGATGTTAACTTTGGAGAGTATTGAAACGTTTTCACTGGTGTTCAGTTACCTGCAAGTTTTCGTACTAAAAATAGTAAAGATGGCTGCAAAACAGCTGAAAGAAAATTTTATGCAGTACTCACTTTATCGTGAACAGCCTATAGCTCCTTCGAGTTCAATTTACTCCTAATATCCCTGATTATACACAGGTTGGGCTCTAAATTTATAGTATAGGTACACTCACTGAGAAGAGTACTGAGTGTGGTGTAGTAGGTTGTTGTGCAAAGTACTGAAGATGTAAACATGACATGTGCACATAAGCTTGAGTGAGATAGTGTGTGTAAAACATGCACAGACCAAATTATCAACACTGCTACTGTAGAAAGCAAAATTTACACACAAATCATTGAATGGAAATAAAAGAAATATTGCAATTTAAAATAATCAGTGTAATTGCTTAACTGATAGATGTAGGAATTTACTGAGGAAATACTGACTAGTTAGTCAAAAATCACCAACATTACACTCAAGACAAAATAGCATTAAAATTACTTTACACATTGATAACCTAAAATAAAGTTCTCTAAAAAAATACAATCAATGTCTAAGTTTAAATAATTTAAAAAAAATGTCTTCGGCCATCTTACTCGTTTAAAATCAAAATATAATTAACTTCAGTCTAGGTTATTTAGATATCAGAATAGAAAGTTTCGTCAGGCGCAAACGAAAAGCCTTTACAAGCTGTACTTAGCTGAATCCAAAATTGCTAAGTAAAAACCTCTTCATTTCTTGAAGTTCACTCAAAATAACTTATCCTTCTTCTGCCCTACAGCTCGGCCCTCTTCTTTCACGACCGGCTGGCCTAGCAAATTAACTACAAATTGATGGCAATAGATAAATCCTTGTCAGTAAGGATGGGCCCTTATATTTTAGATTTAAATGGGCATCAAAATTACGCACATACACCTTCTTTAAAAGCCACCAAAAAATCTCCTGGGTTCACATAGGCTTCCGCAAGGCTCCAAAAAGCCCTTCCTTAAAAAATCCAAAGATTTATTGAAAAACATTTTATAGATAACATGTAAATAAAATTACCGTGAAAATATTCATTAAATATAAATAAAGACTAATTTCGATTCAAAATATATTACATAAACAGTAATTATAAAGTTGAATGTCAATAATCAGTATAATTGCACGACTCGTGGTCGGCATAGAACAATCCTAACATATCTTACTATGCTTGAGTCGGGGCCGTTAAACTTATGTTAATACATTCAAAATAGTTTTATATCTCATTAATCAACATGAAAATCAATTTCACATTGTTCAAAACTGTTTCTGTGGCATTCAAAACAAAATAAAATTACCGTCAATATTATTACTATTATTACATTATACTCCATATGTCACAGCAAGTATTACGATAAATTTTCCTCAATGTTATACGCCGGTGCTGCTTTCTGTTATTTATTTACTTTTATTGGGGTCTACGTCTTGTCGACAGCGAGTCATTAGAGACGGTTACACACACAACACTTAACACAAGGACACGAGCTGGGTAAAACGTCTGTCATTGACTATGTTAAGGATCCATCCCAGTATTCCCCTGGAGTGATTTTGGAGAAAGAATGTAAAACCGACTTCGGATTGACCGGAGCCGCAGATCGAAACACGATCCTCCTAAATGCGAGTCCAATGTGTTCCCTTTGCGTTATATCGCTCGGTTCTGTGTATTAAATCATGCGATTTAGAAGCAGCTGATGCTATAGATCCGAGTCTACAACATCCTGCAGAGTGATGTATGCTATATCACTTTTGCTTTTGATGATCCGTGAATATGTACCACGAAGTAAAACGAAAAGTTGAGTACCAAACGACAAACATCTGTCACAGCGAAGCCTTCTACAAGTATTTTAAATGCTCTTTGGAATACTTTTACAACATTAGCTAGCCGTCATATATTTATTTTTGTGACAGCCTATATGAGATGATATAGAACTTTCCTTCAGATTGCGAATTCCCCCCCCCCTCCTCTCACTAACACTTCGCTGACACCAACCACACACAGAGACACGTTTTGTATTCTTGTGCAAGGTTTCACAAAAACCATAAATAATCCGAACAATTTTTTACGTACGCCATTGTAAGTGAATATTGCTGTGTTGCAGAGAAATCGCAAAATAATTTAAAAGAAGAAGAAAAAACAGTATTGGCTGTTGTCAGAAACTTATAACATACACACAATTCCGGCAATTCCGTAAAAGGAATGTGGTTTCATCACAAAAGACGACACTAAAACAAAACTACAAAAATAACAATACCAGTACAAATTAATTCCGGAATGGAATAAAGGGTTCGAAAACAAGTGTTTTAATAATGCGCAATGTTATGAAGGTACTCCACTACTCTAATATAAATTCTGCTTAAGTTTCACACATCAGTGGATCGGAAACTAGAGGTACGTAAATTTCGCAGATACATTCCAGGTCAGGTTGAACACTAATTATGTATACATCATTGTCATATCTGTGACTTGCTGGCGGCTGTTACGAAACGCCTTTGACTACTGCAAGCCAGTAGTAAATAAGGAAATAATGCGAAGTGCTATCGCTTGCTACCTGCTTGTACTGTTATAAGCCAATAGATATTGGATTGTGGCCAGTGGGTGTATAAGACTGACAAGTCTAGGCTGCTGCCAGATGAATCCGCGAAATTGACGTACCTCTAACGATCACTATGAGATAATTTATTCCGATTCTGGCGATACAATATTTAAATAACTTAAATTGACATTGACAATAAAAATACACGTACTGGAATAATGTTTCATAGTCATCACGTTATAACTGCAAATTATTTCTCTGCTACATAACTTATGCCTAGATAGCAGTTTCGTTCATTCATAACACTAGTTTATCAAATAAAAAACACCACTGATATCAAGTTCGGCAATATCAGTACGACATTAACAAAGCTCAGTAAGATTACTACCAGAATTGGCAGTAGTACATCAACAGAAACAACTATAAATACGTCTATATATTTGATGTCCAGATGTTAGTATTTTGTTAACGTTAAGACTGGAACCTTATTAGCAAATGCGAACGCATGAAGTTAGTTAACTTAATCTGCCGGTACACCGCATGTATTCTCCAACTATAACTAGAGGTTGTAGACCACGAAGTAGCAAAATGTAGTGCTATACCATTTCTTTATTGGCTGTTAATAAAGTGAAGTGACAATATACACAGAGAAAAGAGGTTTGGTAAAATCAACTATACACATACGTTCGTATACGACGAAACAGATATGCATTTGATCCAGCAAAAATTTTGTCGCCTGAAAAATATGTAAAACGCGATAAATATTGGCTTTGTTATTCAGACGAAATATATATTTAACTGGGCTAAGTCCTATTTTTGAGATAACTAAATACGTCAGATATCCAAATATTTGGTTGATTCAACTGTTATGCGCTTGCTTGGCCGTAATTAGATACCTGAAATTTTTGCGTTTTCTTTTAGGCGCAAGCTATAATTCAAGCAACTACATGTCTGTATCACGGTCACAATTGGTTGTTGACCTACTCTACACTTACTGGAAGTGGCTGAACCAATAATAAAACTGTAACTGAACACAGGCCCATTTAACTGTAGCGAGCAGCTAATAAACAGCTGCTGTCTGCACGAGTTGACATAATTCTTGGAAGCTAGCCTACAAATCAGTGTACAAGTGAATTTTTCCGTAATCAAACATATATACGGTTTAATGCGCCAAACATTTTTATCTGCGTACGCAAGGTTGCTACAGAATATCATAATTAAATTTCCCTAGACTTCTTAGGTTTTCCACGCGAAAACCAAGAATTTAGTCTTTATCGTGTAGTAATAAAGTTACCAAAAATTTAACTTCAAAAATTTTAATAAATTAAAATTTTCAGGGTTGTCCTTTTTCCTTCAATCATTTAGCAAACATATTTACAGTGAACCTCACAGAGTGATCTATCGGAAAAACCAGATAAGTGTGACATTCTTTTACAATTTTAAGGTAAAAAAGTTGTAACTCTGAAATTTCTGCACGTGAAGGAATTCACAGAAAGCAAAATCACTACGCCGAAAGTTTGTATAACAAATTCGAATTCCAATGCACAACTAACAATGCTTACTTGTCCAGGTTTCCCCTGGCTACTTCGAAATTCCCTGTCTTTTCTAGGTTTTCGTTGTTTGCTAGACCTGTAGAAACCCCCAACTATGATTTCATGCTAAATATATAGTAATGTTCTCACGTGGGACGCCGTAAATGAGACGAACTAAGCGCTGCGTGTAGTTTTAGAGGGAAAACCTGGGTTTTTTCAAAACGCCTAGGTCATGAGGGACGAGAAGGGACAGGAAGAGGGTAGGGGAGGCAGTTGCCATGGCAACGCGGGGAACAACGCTGCGCGGCGAGGCCGGCAGGGTACGCGTGCCTGGGGCTCGCTCAAGTGTCGCAGCCGCCGGCGCTCAATTATACAGGCCGGCACGCACTCACACACCACGTCACGTGAGCTCTCCACTCCACATTCTACACTCCGCACTTTACTACCCCAGCCCCCTACCTCCCACACACCCACGCTCCGCCGGGATACATACCTACAGTAGTGAGGCTGGTGGTGGAAACAAGTCCCTCTCTAACTTTCTTCCTTGTCTTTTTTATTTCTCCGTAAATCACATTTGTAAACTCCTCTTTTACTTTTCACTCTACACATACATGTTACCGTAAGACACCCTACATTCGATATTCAGGGACAATATAAATTTATTGCAAGGCAGGTCGGTGGCTTTTTAATGCTTTTAAATAATTTCATGTCATAAGATCTCATTTCCACGACCTACATTAATTCAGACAGTCGACGGAGGCGAACAAAATTAAACTAAAATTATGTTATGAGATTCAACACTTGGTAACTTACGCAATTTGCACAGACTTGGCCTATGAACTGACTGCAATGTATATATACAAGTTACATACATACTCTCTCTCTCCTCTCTCCGCATTGTATGGCTAATTAAAATGAAAAGACTAAATTTAAATAGAAGCTTTAACAGGCTATCTCAATTATCTAATGGCAATGTTCTTGATTTTTTTTTACATTATTGACTTACTCCATTACCAAGCTGACGAGAAAAATTTAATATATTGAAATAAAAATTTAATTGACTTGCTTCATTGCCTAGCTGATTATAATAAAAAATACAAATAGAATTGATTCTACCCACTGTATGTTATTAATTTAATTTTAAAAAAAAGTTTATTGTCTTTCATTACTGTTTCTCTGATTATTATGAAACGAATAAATTTAAATAAAAATTTAACGGTCTTGCTCCATTTCACTACCAATAAAACTAAAGACAAGAAGTGCTCTATTTTGAACTTTTCCGTAAAGCTATCGTTTTCTCAACCAAAATATTTTCAGAAATCTTTAATAATCTCCACTGTAAGTCTAATGTCAGGCAATTCTGAAAGTACAAATGATTTTTTTAAATTTAATTTCACCCGATAATTTAACGTTTTAGAAAAGTACTGAAAATAATTATTATTTGAAATAAACACTATCCCAAAGCAGTTTCTAAGGTTATCTCACCTACTACGTATGAAGTTGTTAATATTTTCATCAAGTAAGAAATCCGTAAGACTGAAATTGTAACAGAACAGACAGCTTAGAGCTAAAGCTACACCCACGCAAGACGGACAAGCCAATTTTCAAAAATTCAAACAGAAACACTTAGCTAAAAATTAAAAATACTATGCCAACGTCGGCCCTTCCCCCTTAAAAAGTCAAATAGGTGACTTTGCTAACTGGCTTGGTGGTCTGCAGTGTGGGAGTTTTCGTTCACACGAGAGTTTTATCGAGATCTTTGTTCCATCACGGTCTGTACAGTTCCCGCTGTTACAACTTGGGGTAGTAATTTCTTAAGTGTATAGAATGTTTCTTAGAGTTATTTCTTTTCATTCGAGGTACGGAAACGGAGAAGGCGATAAGTCGACTCCAATACGTGCTTCGCCTCTAAGCACAGAGTACTAAATTGTCGTGCAGTATTTTCGAAGAAAGTGTTCTTTCAATGGGACTTTAAGAGGTGACCCCATTATTTTATTTGTAAAAGGAGTGTGTTGAGGTCCAACGCAAGTATTTTCATTTTGCTTTACGATTACGGCTGGTATTATATTAGCTACAGAAATACTGTCAAAAATTTATTTTTAATTTAACAAATTATGCGGATCTAGCAAACGTGTTATTACTAGAGCCACGATTTTATGGCGAAAAGAATTTTGCAACATTTGGTTTTGATGCGTCATGTGCACACCAGCAGCTCTGCTACATCGTCTGTGGTTGGATGATTTTACTCTCACTTGCCTTGGCAAATCATAGACGTACAGACGCACAATAATCTTATCCTGATTGGTGCAGTCAAATGAGAAACGTGTCTGAACAAAGACACGCTGCCAATAACCTTGAAACAGAACTGCCGATGTGCACGTGAGTCACTGAAACAAAGTGTGGCAAAAATCTTTTCGCGACAAAATCGTGGCCCTAGTTATTACTAACCGCGCGACATTTTTAAAACGACAGAGACATTGTTTGAAGTGTGTCTTCTTTCGTAGATAAACGCATTGTAAACACGTTTAATAGTTATACATGGAAAATAACTTTCAATACAGACTGTATGACAGCTCATGCGCCAGCTACAACTAACTCTCAAATTAGCGGACATACTCCGCAGCCGTATTTCTCGCGAAAAAATAAGACGGGAACATATATACGACTTTACCTAAACAAGGGCGTTTCACCTCTTTGAAGTACAGTCGGTTAATTGCACGTTTCGCAAAACATACGTAAGAACTAATTGCAAGACTCAGCTATAACGACTAAACTGTCTCAGTTCTATAGGCCACAGATGACTAACATTAAGGCCCAAGCCCTTCAGTTTCTATTATTTTTGCGACAGTTATTTTTTAAATCTCAAACGACGGCAGATGACAAAAATATGTGTGGCAGTTTTGACTGCAATGGTTTTACCGTGTTAGCTAATTTTTTCCAAGCAAGAAACTATACGGGTTCCATTAAAGTCAATTAACAAGACTTTCGTTAATTACATAACTTACTAAAACCTTGTTTTTTTACTGCCTTGAAAAAAATCAGCCAACATGGAGAAGTCGATTTTAAACTTAACTACCACACATATTTTTATACCTGCTCTTGTTTATGCGTAAAAAATTAATATAGTTAAAATATACACAAACTGCGTGTTGCCTACAAAGCAGTTCAAGGCATTTCCTGGTTGTGTAACTTCGGCGTTTACTCTGCGACAATGGATGTGGTCATGGCAAAGATGGTATAAGCCTTTTAAGCTTATTTTTACGTGATTTTAATTCATATGCACGTAAATGCTGGTAAACTACGGGTAGGCCTACGTACTTTTTTTCGCTACATAAGTGTTGTAACACCGAATTGTCCACAAACAGATTTTTTGTTAGTGTACATACGCATCCCGTAGTACTGTGTCCATTCAATTGTTAACCAAGGTACTATAGTTATTTTGTACATCCGTTTTGTAAAATGCGCAATGGCCTGGTTGTACTTCAAAGGGGCGTTCCACTCTCGGAATTCACTTCAGGTGATAAGTCGTTTATAATATGTTTCCTTATTATTTTTTCGTGAGAAATGCAACTGCATATGTCCGCGTATTAAAAAAAAAAGCATTCTGTACTTTCCTCCTACTTCGGGAGACCCCGTCATCTCACTAGCTGTTACCTACATCCTAATTTGTGGCCTACTTTTCATATGAAATTAATTTTATGTACACGATGTTCTTAACGTTAAGCTCAACACTTTACAAATACTGACTTTTTTAAAACTGAGTTGGTGGCATAGTGGTGTTATGTACTTCATTTCTCTGGATCGAAGCACTACAAATTAAGTAAAACTTTTAAACTTATAATACTATCCTGAAATATTTTGAAAATACGTAAAAAAATAGATCGGACAAGAAAACCACTCGTTACTTAATTATTCCACAATCATGGTGCATGGGCTGCAAGTATAGTAGCTTCCCTACTAATCAGAGCTAAAGGTAAAAATTATATAAAAAAATAAGAAAACACCTGAAGAAAATTAAAATGTATTCATTCGCAATAGTAATTCGTTTACAATTTTCGGAGTAAATACCGAGTGAAACAAGTATACTTCCTGATAACATTTTTAGGGGCTCGCGGTGGCCGAATGGTCAGACCATTCGCCTCCCACCAAGGCGATCCGGTTTCGATTCCCGGCGGGGAGTCGGTCCCGAATATTCGCAAGTGGGAATAGTGCCGGACGATGCCGTTGGTCGGTGGGTTTTCTCGGGGATCTCCCGTTTCCCCCGCCATCTCATCTAGGTGCCGCTCTATACTCACCTCATATCACCCCTCACCAGCCCTAAAGACCTCGATGTTACTCACGGATAGCATTTTAGTGATATACTTAACGTTTGTCGCAGAAATAATTCGGATAGATTGTTCCAAGAAAACAACTGTGTTATATAAAACTTTAAATACTCGACATTTCAAACAGCTGCACAGTAAAACTGTGACCTTGGTACGCAACCTTGCAATCGTAGCTGCAGCCTAACTGGTCGCTGGAATACTTTAGTTAAACGGCAATCGGCGCTAGATGCTTGCCGCTCCAATTACGCTGCTCGCACTGCAAAGCGCTGTCTTTACACGGCTGCGGCAAAGTCGGCCGCGCACATTTTAATAATTAAGGCGCGTGTAATTAGTGGCAGCGCCCGCTCAGCTGGGACGTAATTGCTACTGTTATCTCGCGCTGCTCTGCGCCACAGTGGCTTCGAAGTCCCAACTGTCGTACTGCGCACTTCTACGACAAAAACTTGCCAAGTCCTCGTTGTACGGAGGCCTTGAACAAACTTCGCCCATCGCTGCTTGTCTAACTGGGAAATAACGGCAGTAACAATTGAAAGAAATATATAGAAAATTACGAATTAAACTTATGTGAAAAACATTCAGTACTACATTTGTGTTTTACGTCAAGAGAACTCGTATTCATAGGTACGATCTGCCACCTGGAAAAGTTTTCCCGTAACTTTTACTACTTCTTACTACACACCAAATTACAGCAGGTATTAATTTATTTTTAACAAAAGAGGGACAAAAACATTTACAAAAACTTGTAGAAAAAGGTTTCTTATACTCAGCAACTTCAGCATTACCCATTATAAATATTAATTTAAAATCAGAAAAAAATCCTGCCAAGACTGTCTATTAGACTAAACAGTATAAAAAATACGATTTTCAAATTATTGTTGACGCTTAAATGCATCCGGAGATAGCTAACTTAGCCAAATAAAAAAAATCTGTAAACCGCTAGTTTCAATCAAAAACTTGAAACCAAGTACGTAAATGAAAAAAAAACTTATGTATATTGTTTGTACATATGCGTGGACTACAAAAGATAAGTCTTATTACATTTTAATTATTGAATGATTTGATCGACACTTAATTTTGTGGAGTTAATTTTTTTTATTATATTCTCTTCCAATTTCGTTATTCTGAGTAACTTACCAAATTTCTTTAACTAGCGGTTCCCCGACGCATTTAAGGTTGAAGAATAATATGAAACAGTTATTATTCTTTACTTTTTTAGTGATCATTTTATGTATAGGCTTTTAAAATTTACAATTAGGTTTTATATTTGCAGTTTATTTTTTAGTTTACTAGTCCTACAACTATCGTAAGTATTAAATAACATTAATTTCTATACCGTTTAAAAAGTATTGACGTATTTTCTGTCACATAAAACTTAATAATATTTTAACACAAAAATTTTTTTACAACTTAAAATGTAAATAAACAGTACAATATGAACTGAGATTCGTGTGTGTATCACATACACACACACACATATATATATATACACAGACATATATATATACACATACATATACACACATGCACACACACAACACGCGCCCAAACAACACATACATATGCAGGGTGAGTCTTAATTAGGCCCGACACGTTTTGTAAAGTGATTCCTGACATTCCTGACAACACTATGACGAAACCAAATAGAGACTTATGGCCTAAAGTTATTATTAAGGGAAGTGCACACCCTTAAAGTAAGAAGTTTGGGAATGCTATTGAGCACGAAATATGTTATCGAGGATCAATTTTTCGTATAAAGTTAGACATGTTTTTATGTGGCACAATTGCTCAGAAAGTCGTTAGATAATAGCACCTACTGAACTAAATGTATGTAGGCTCCTTAGTTCTCGATTGCTCGAATCAGTGTCTTTTAGTGCCTAGTAGGCTCTGGTAAGACCACTCAGTCGTTTTTAAACCTTTCCGTGCGCAGATGTTGCTGTATTAAGAGATACACCTATGAATGTTTAAGTTAGGAGGTGTATTCCATTAACCGGAGTGACAAAGAAAATATATTGAGTTGCCATAAAAGCAAACACACGTGTTTTGTTTGAAATCTGAGGGTGTCAACACATTTGATACATCACAGACCTTGCTGATTGATGAGTACCATCAATAGAAGACGTATTGGCACTGCCACACAGTCAATTTGATAAAGTAGATGCACGTCAAACAGAGCGTATTTTCTAATGCGATGTATGCGCGCAATAGTTTGATGTACGCAGCCGGAACACACTACACAAAATAAATTGACTAACATCTGCGATATCGTTATACATTTTCAGTAATTTCACTTATTTTACCCTTGAGACAGCCAAATTTTTTTTTCTGCCCTCATTGGTAGGTATAAATATGTTGCTGCCCAAATCTGGACATTTAGACGAGAGTTAATCAAGGAAACAGTTTCGTTTGCAACAACTTTCTTCGGTAGAACAGGCGACGCCTCTTAAATCTGGACAAACAAGACTGAGATTTGAGAAAAAAACAATTAAAGCAATTTAAGGATATGATTAAGGTTATGCTAATTTATGAATTATTTTTAATTAATCCTTAAAAGTTTACAATTTCACAAACAGCAATTTTTAAGTTAGTTCTCACGTGCATATCTCGGAGAAATAAGAAAAAAAAAATGTCAACCCGTGTTAGGGAGAGTCTTCCCAGTGATAAACGAAATTTCAAATTTGACAACGTTAAACCTTGAGTTAAATAGCAAAAAGTTATCTGACAGACCTATTCAAATAGTACGAATGGATTCGAATAAGAAACGTCATTCACATAAACTTCCCGTTAAGTTTGAGAAACCAAGAATATTTCGTTTACTTATTTCGGCACATAATCATCCTACATTTTATGAATGGAAACTTTTTCATTAAACTGGCTAATTGACATTACTAATTAGTATCGCCTTTCCATAAATAAGTTTTGTTTTTATGTTCTTTCAGCGCTAGAAAGCCATAAGGGAATTTTCTTAACTGCTAACAAGTATCAATGTCCGATACAGAGTTTTAATTTAATGCACGAACTCATGGTAAAAGGGATGTCATTATAAGAGACCTGTATAGTATGCCACGCCGGGTACACAGAAAAAGAATTGCAAACGAGGTCTCCGAAAACACAATATTTATATTTATAATTAAAAACAAATATCCGGTCAATTAACGGGTATGTCGTTGGTCAAACAAATTTAAAATGCAGCAAAATACAATTTGGCACAACAAACAAACTTTAAAGGTTGACCGGCAACACCCAGTCAGTAGGTCAACAAGATGCATACTAATAAGGCACTTAATCATTTCTTCCAAACATTTGCCAAGCGTAAATTTCGCTCTGCCTTTCAGCGCGCAAAGGGAAAATATTGACAGCATAACAAACGGGAGGTTCAGTGCAACAGTGAAATAATAAACTTCCATCACAGTCGGGCGAACTCGGACCTCTGGCAGTGCAGTTGAGACGGCGGAGAACGTCTTCCATAATTCACGACGTCGTCCCGATCGGTTGCTCGTTTCATTTGGCCCGGCGTATCTCCTGATTCCGCCCATTTCCTTTATATCTCGCTGCGCTGCGGAGTATATCACAGCGAACGTGCGATAACACAGACCGGCACTAGTCGGAGGGGAAAAAAACAATGACGCCCGCGCCCTCCTATAGATGTCGAGGTAATGGTCGAATAAACTTCAATGAAATGTCTGCGTATTATTCTACCGCGCTGTTGTTGGATCCAGACCGGCTCACTGGCGTCACATTTACTCTCCCTACGTGCGGGGTTGTGCGGCATGTTTACACCGGCACTTAACTAATTTTCCATGCCGCCAACAAAGCACGCTTACATAATGAAACTGATGTTCACGATTTTACAAAAGAAAAAATTATACGTTACACCGAACGCCCAAAATAGCTATGGTGTGCTCTAGCGTGAACATATTGTCGGTATACCGCCACAAGGAACAAAGTCATAAATGCGATTTTCTGGAAAATACAATTAATTGGACGAACATACAAAAATGCGGTAAGTCACTTCATTGTGACACAACAATACACAACAAAAACTTGGGCATTTGTTCCTGTAGAACATATAGCCAATTCCTATCAATTTTTGTCAGTTCATCTCATTTTAATTTGGTCACTTTTAACAGTAAAATAACTATATCTATGATTTTAAAGATTAAATAAATTTACACAAATGTACGGTACCTTCTTTTTATAGATTCTGAAAGATCTCTAATTTAACCCCTTCATATAATTTGCTAACAGTCTTCACTGAAGCACTTGAGATGTTTGGCACTAATATTTGCGCACTACACAACTATTATTATACGTAAAAATGTATCCAAATAAACATTAAGTTTCATTCTGTGCTCGTGGTCTCTAGCGTTTCGATCGAGGAGACTTGCCAAGTCCATATTCCCCCAAGAAGGCAAGGAGAAATAGTTTAGTGGGATCGATATAAATCTATCACGAATCGAAAACACATTTTACGCTTTTTCACCTCTTTGGAGTTGAATTTGTAAAATATCCTGAAATAGTATTACGGGTATTTACGTCAACATATTTCTGAAGCTAACAACACTTCGATATTTCAACTAGTTCAATAGATATGAAAGAATAATCGACAACACATTTCACGTACATCACCTCCTTAATTACCGAATTTTGAAACGTCTTGATGTCCTACCTTAGACATTTGTGTACGTATCTAATTGAAGTAAAAATTACGACAGTAGTACTGTACTGGCGATTCATAAAAAAAAAAAATTCCTCCTTTTTACTATTTGGGTGACGAATTTCGAAAAATCATAAATCTGCTTTTTGGGTACTTACATAAGCATAATTTTGAATCGAAAACTCTGTAACCCGAAGGAATCGATAGATATCGATAATAATCGAAAACACATCCGGGTCTTTTCACCTCCTTAAGTGTTGAATTTCGAAAAATCCTGAAAATGGTAAGTATGCATTTTTATGATTGGCCCACTGAAGTAAAAGTCACGACGATAGGCTATCGAGTTCGAGCTATCCTACACGAATCGTCGCACATTTACATATTGTTATATCTATGCTTTGAACGTCACAACTTTGAACAATGTCAAGTGATATTAAAATACTTTCCCAGTGAGTGAGAGATTTTTTTCAGCGCTTAACATCGAGGTCTTTAGCGCTGATGAGGGGTGACATAAGGTGAGTATGGAGCAGCACTGGAATGAAAGGGCGCGGGAAACGGGAGATCCCCGAGAAAACCGGCCGAACAACGGCATCGTCCGGCACGATTCCCACATGCGAAACTCCTCGGACCCCACAGGGAATCGAACCCAGATCGCCTTGGTGGGATGTGAATGGTCTGACCATTCGGCTAACGCGGCCCCTACTTTCCTAGATAACAATTGGTTTGAAGAAACACAACTGGTTTGAAAAAACAAAGTCTGGAATTTGGGCACCGAGTTTCCAAAAATTCGGCACAGCAGCTACGACTGAAGACATTCACACCACAGATGACATGTCTTCTAGTTTTGAGATGTACAATTCTTGCGTGTTTTGTGTATTTTTTTATGGACAAACAATATAAACTATCACTGTCATTAACTACCTCACTTTCCCATGGGCTTACTCCTTTTCATATTTTATTTAATTTCAGAATTTGCGTACGTAGTGTTTATAATTCTCATTATTACTGGTAATTAACAACTTCTTTTAAACAATATCAAGGAATCTGATACTAAACTACACTCGCGATTAAGCACAAAAATAAAAAAGAATAGCGTGCCAGAGCACAGAACCTGCGCATATACAGCTACCCGTCGTGGCCTCCAATGGAAAAGAAGAGCGTAAAGGCATGAGAGTGAAGCCTCCTACATAACTGTCCAGCTTAGCAGCTTAGCCAAGTTTATTGGAGATTACCGGCCCGCCAGCTCCACCCGGGCTAAAATATATATACGTATATAGTATCGTATTTTCCGTGGTATTTATAACAGATTTCTTTTTTTAAAACTCCGTTCCTTGGGAAATCGTATTTTCGCGGACTGTTTGCCCGTGTGTTTTGCTCATTGTATCCAGATTATACGGGACTTTTGTGACGGAGTTACGAGAGGAAAGTTTCCAAGCCGACGAGGGGAAAAACGGAGGAGGGAACAGTGTTTCTCGTACAGACTTCCTCGCTCGCTGGGGAAAAAAATTCCGTCAGCCTTCCTTATCGCGGTACGCAGTTACGAACTGGTTTTATGGCCACTTCCGAAGCGGACGAGGGGTGAAAAAAAATATATCCCTCTTTTGAGTACCGGCGCGGTATAAGCGGAACACCTCGCAGTTTCGCGAAGCATTGACGAGCGGGGAAGAGTCTTAAAAAAATTCAATCCAATTCGAAAGGCGGTTGATACTGCTCGCCGCGCGTGTATCTCCCACTCGAAGAAGCGTCTCCGAATGAAGTTGGAATATGTGGTCCTGGTGCTTGGAGCGAGGAGGAGAGGACGATAACTCGGGGCTGATGTGTTTCCACCGCAATCAAGCACCGGCCCAAGCGCGCACGGCACATGCGGTGGATGCGAGCTACGACACTTGCCGGGAAACAAGACCACGTGTTCCATGTTTTATTACTCCCGCTCAATTCATCCTCTGATCGGAAATCGCAGACGCACACGAGCGACTCCGGATAATACACCCGGCACGGTTGTTCGTGAGTGGAAAACGTTCCCCCGTCTTATTTCTCTTTATGATTGTAGGTTATAAAAAATCAGTGACGACATACCGAACGGCAAGCTATCACATATAAGAGATTTTTATTACGTTCGTTTTGGTGATCGATACTTTTTTTAGTTTCGATCGGAATTTCTGCTAATTTCCGGGTATCAATACATCACAGTTGACTGGCCACACTCAACTTTCGTCGTTGTTTTCCCCCAAATACCTCCGCCCTGACAACAGACTCAGATGTGATAGCAGTAATTTATGGAACGTTTGAGTCTTTTTTTTTTTTTTTAGGTTAGTATTCAGAAATATTCTCATATTTAACTAAAATAAAATTTTTAAAAATTTAATTGGTAAGAAATATGTTTATAACTGGACTGCGGCATTACGAATAAACACAACGAAAAAATACAACGCATCTATTTAAGTCAGTTCTTGGAGAAATTAAAAGAGAAAACAGACGAGTTACCATAAATGCATAAAAACACATAGACCATATGCCAAAATTCTGTCAAAAATTCCTGAAGACAAAAACTTATCCTCCTCCCTTCAAGCGAAGAAAGAATGTCATGTCAAGCTTATGTTACTTGGGAGGCGCCGGCGAAGTTGATTGACTTAAAAACAGCATGACTCAAAATTTGTGCATCCAGACAGTTATCAAGAGGTTCGCAGACTACTATAAATTACGTTAAGTCCCGTCGTTTGCAGCTGCGCGTATAACAAAGATGCAACAGAAGACACTAGTGGATCCTTATAGGGCAGCGCAATGTTGCAACCGGAAAATTATGGGTTTTAGTCCGGCTAAAGTAAACTCCACGATGTTAACTGCTGTCTACGTTAACGTCAATCAGGCACAAGTGCTTCCACGGTAAAACACCAAACACTATGTTAATGACGTACTGGGTTGGAGACAGTTGCGTAGGCAAGGTCTACAGTCACCGGAACGTAACCACGCGCATAGAATTGGGCTGAGTTAGGACTCTCCTATCACGTTTTTTCGCAGGTAATATAAACATTTGTGTACGAATATAAAGAAAAAGGAATACTTGGCTTGCACCTTATACTTTAAATGACCCGTAGCGAAATTTTTCTACTTAAATACAACGGTAAGATGAACATCAGAAACACAGTTAAAGGAAGGTAATCTTCATTCCAGCACGAAAGCATTCTTAAATTTTGTTCTTAAGCAGAATACATTCCAGAATACTGTTCAGTTATGAAATAGCAGATATGTGATTGAAGCTCTGACCGAGCGGAGCGGAGGAATGGTACACCACTGTACTAACACTCAGAAGGATTTAATTCTTGGGCCAGTAATCCTTATTTCTGTTTTCCAGGGTTCTCCAAATTCACTACTGTCTGTCCGAACCATTTTTTCATCTCTAACAATCTCGCTGTAAAAGAGACGTTAGACCCTCGGCTGTGCACATTGTGGAATATCCTGGGTAGACGGTACACTAACGACAACTGTAATGTACGTCTAAAGTTCACCGACGACACACTGATCATATTTTAGTAGGAATTCAATGTTACTACCCCTGACGTTTGGATAAACACGATGTAGATTACTATTCTTAACAACGACGTATATGATGCTTGGATCCACAGGCTATGATGTGGTCGAATGGTCAGACCATTCGCCTCCTACCAGCGCTAAAGATCTCAATGTTGAGCGCTGACCAAAATCTCTCCCACTCACTAACAGACGATGATAAACAGGGACCCATGTATTTGGCGAAAACAATATTGCCCCACTTTGTTTCGGTGCCTCACGTGCACATTTGCAGTTCTGCTATATTACTATTGGCAGCGTTTCTTTCAGTAGGGACGTATCTCATTTGACTAAGTCTATCGCAATAAGCGTTTTAACAACACCACACGCCTGCGATTTGCGGATAGAACCACAAAACTTGTGACAGTTAAAACATCCTGTCACTGACAATGAAGCATAATTACAGTCGTGGACGTAAGCACTGAAACAAACTGGGGCAAAATTCTTTTCACCAAAAACAGAGGTCCCTAATGGTGAAGTACCAGCTACAAGAAAAGAGTGCTTAAATTTAGGCATGCAGTACTTTTAAGAAATGTTTGGGTAAGCGGTGTAGACAAAGATGAAAGAACAGTGTAAGGTCCAGCAATGACTTTCGCCGTTACATAAAAGAGCGACTAAGCGGCACTTAATAAAAGCCACCAGGAAATGTCGTTAGGGAAGACAAGGCGCCAAACCCGGAATCTCCGGCGTCTCTTTGTGCACCAGTCTCCAACAAGGTCCCGTAGAGGTTGTGCGGCAAGAATTAAGAGGACAAGCACTTTGAAGTCTTTACTAAACTAACAAGCTTGTTTTCCTTTCATCCCAGTAGCTCGGCCGCCACACAAAGGAGCCCTCGAGGCCAACTCAATCCCTTTCCTTCCCGTTCATCCCTGCATGCCCAGTTTCAAGATACAAGCTCGTAGCGAGAACAGCTCTACGCCACAGAGTAGCGTGCAACATTGAACTTTATAATAGATTTCTTCCGAGCAACGCAACCAAGCTCGGAATTTTAGCGGTCCAAGTAAATCGAATGACTTTTCAGAATGATTCCACGACTAAACGAATAAGAACCAGCAGTGTCAAGTACTTCAACATTTGGCACGATCTATCAAGTATTTAAATTTAATACAATACTTAGATATTTTATAATATACTCTAGGAACAGATAAAACACAATGCTTACAATTTAGAGGCATTTTCCAAATCGCCCGAACAAATAGAAAATTCTGTTAAAGGCAAACGAGTAACAAGAAAGCACTTTGTATTTCCCCCTCGGGAAATAAAACTGAGTGATTATACTGGAGTGTTACTAAACAACTGGCGTACAAAACGAGCATATATTTTTAAGGTTTACTTTCAAAATTTACAAAAAATTTTTTCCTGTAAAAATAATAAAGAGAGATATTTGTGATGCTTTTTAAAAAAATAACTGATTGTAAAAGGCAAAACCGTGAAATAAATATTTTTTGCTGTCTTTTCTCAGATACTTCGCTTGATTGAAGCCTTTACAGGATTCACGGGTCGTTTCACAGTTCGTATCATGAAGTTGAAAGCATGTTAGTAGGCCTACTGTCAAAAAAAAGCAATACTATGTGTGTGTATGTTTGTATATACACACAGACAAACACGCACTACAAAACACGAGGATAGTGCAGCCTTATATCTGTTCAATCTAGTCATTAAACTTAATGCAAGCCAATTTTTCGATGTCATGCTTCATCTAAAAGACGCATTAAATAAGTAACGAAAAATTGGTTTGAACATACAAAAAAAAAGCTTCTTAGAATTACTGCCCGAAAGAATACATAATTTACGTTTAGATGCATACATTAAGAGGAATGTTGCACGGCCATATTTAATTTACAGTAGCCTATAGTCCCAACTACAAGCATTCCAGAAGGCGTATCAACAATTTTTACATTTCATGCTCTAAATGTTAGTCCACTACCCCTTGTTTAATATTGTTTGATAATACATTACCTTCATAATCTGGCATTTGTTGTAAGATAATAAAGCAATTAATCTTTCTCGTCTTCCAACGAATTTAAGATAATATGAAAGGCATTTACTATCAAACAATGTAAAAGGGTGTAGCAGATTGTAACATCTAAAGCATGTCAGATCTAAGATATTTATACGTCTTCTGAAAACCTTGTAGCGGTAAATATACTGATAATACAGACGGTTGAGCACCATTCCCCTTACGGTGCCTGCTTCGTTGGATGTATTTAGCGCGCCCGTTGCCCAGAAGCATGGCAGCACTAGAGGAGACCCAAACATACGCACCACAGCACATCCCGTCTAAACACTTATCACTGAACTAGCATGTAGTGGTACAGTCTTCTCGTCGATTGCTCGCTTTTATGAGATATTCAAACGTAACCCTTTCATTTTATAGTGATAAATGTCTGTTGTACGCGCCTATAACTGTCTTCAAATTTCGAGGCTACGTGTTCATACCTTAAAAGTACAGTGGAAATACTCATTTTTCCCATTTTCGAAAGCGCGAAAATAAACTTAAAAAATTGGCGAAAGACCTGAAATGTTTTCTGAACGATATTCCTAAACAGATGTCACTAACACACGTTGAAAATTTTTCGAACGTCTAGCAACGGACACTCTGCGCACCGCTCGAAGACTTGGGCAGACACACATCTTGATAGTGCTATTGATTGTATCCAGTGTTTAAGAGTTTCTGAACCTGGCGCGTAAGCCGTGCTGTAGAGTGGTACGGAAAGTATTTTTCTAGTATAACTATTGAAAATGTTTCCAATGCGTTTATCTACGAAAAGAAGACACACTTCAAACTGTGCCCCTATGATTTTAAAAATACCGTTCGCAAATTAAAAACATGATTTTCAAGCCCTCAAAAGTGCTCAAAATGTATTTGACGTTGCTCAAGCTGAGAAAATATCAACCGTAATCGGAAAACCAAATCATAGAAACTTGTATTGGACTTCACCACATACTTCCCACAAATACAATAACGGGGTCATCGCTTAAAGTTCGATTGAAAAACACATTTTAAGAAAACACTACACACTAGTTTAGTACTCCACCCTTAGAGGCGATGAGGTGTTCGACGAACGTGTTAAATTCGACTTATCGCCTTCGCCGTTCCCTTGCCACAAACGTGTAAAAAAAAGTTCCACTAACTCTTGAGCGTGTTCAAGTGCGATAAAAACATAGTTTCATATTTTTAAGAAATAGTGGCAGTTTTATAGGCGATACTTGTGAGTACAGTTTCCTCTTACAAAATAATTTTAGCTGTCGTAGTTTTCTCATAACGGTGCGTCAAAGTCAGAATTTGCACGTTACACTGCCTTTCAGATAGTGAAAAAGCAATCAATCTACTTAAACGAAATACATCACTGTGAATTTACATGCCATTAGCTATGCAATAAGACAATTAAAAACACACAATGCCCTTCTTTGAATTTTTTGAAAAATCACAAAAGTACAGAAAATATAAGACTATTTCGCAGGATGTTTCTTAATGTTTTATTACGTAGCCCATGACATGTTATTTCACAGTAAATTATTTCACTTACATAAGTTAACTGGTTTTCCCTATTTGCATGGCAACAGAACACGCAAATTTTGACTTTGACGCATCGTTATGAGAAAACTATGGGAGCTAAAATTCTTTTGTAAGAGGAAACTACACTCACACGTATCGTCTACATAACTAGCGATATTTTATAAAAATATAAAATTACGATTTTATCGCACTTGAACACTCTTAAGGGGTATGGAAAAGTACGCTGTCGAGCGGACGAATGGAATATTCAATCGTCAATAAAATCTGAACTACTCACCAAAATGCTATTCGCGCTATTGTCATCTATGCCGTTACCTACCATTTTTACAATCACGCCCACGAGTCCGAAGAGGAATGATCGCTTTCAGCGAGAAAGTCACTGATGTGAGCTACTTGACATTCCACAACCACTCCCAACGTGGTGAAGCCAAGCGGCTATGGGACGGAGTCGTACCTCACCACTATCTACAATGAACAGGCGTAGACAGACTGGAAGCCTAGTTCCAGAGCGAACGCAATTATAGTTCTGTAATTGCGATTACTTCAAGTATCTCTGGCACGAGTGTTTGTGTAAATGAGTTCGTACATTTGTCGCCTCGCTTGAAACAGATTCGACGGATAAACGGTGGACAAGACCTGTTACTAGGCTACGTAACAGTTGGTCCGGTCGTAACAAGATGGGAGGTCGACAAAATGAGAGCGGAAGACGGAAAAGGAAGTAGTCGTAGAAAAACATGACGGCACGAATTATCCGCAGAAATTCTGAGCTCTCGAAGTTTTATCTCCGGAAATTGTCTGAATGGACGGCAATGCTCTTTGCAGCAGAAATGTTATACTTAGAAGTATGGAAATTATTTATTATACGTTGAAATACGCGATTTAAATAAAATAAAGCCTATTTTAAGGAGGTTTTCTGGCGGCTGTTGGTATAGATCTCCCCCCCCTCCCCCTTCCCCAAAATCAAGTTGATGCGGGTCATATGCTCGGTGGATTCTCTTCTGGAAACCTAGAAGTTGCCGTTCCCCGATGGGGTTTCTCAACACACTCCGGGTTTTCCCTCCCTTGCATTCCGCTGTTGCTGTATTCTCACCTCATGTTATCTTCATCAGCGCTGAGGGCACGGCACATAAATAAACTTTTAAAACATTTACTGAAAATCATTGGAATTAGAAAATCAATTTAGGGAAATAAAATTGTCATAGTTTGAGCAAACGTTAGGCCAGTGTGACGAATTCATTTAGCATTTTTTTCTTGCGCCGCAATAAAAGTTACGAAATTGTGGCTCACTAAGTCGATGATCAGAAACACTAGCAATATGTTTGTTCAGAGTAGCTCTTTTTTTTTTAATTCTTCCGTGATGACTTTCGAATTCCTACAATATCAAATAAAATGTTTTTAGTGTTAAATAATTAACCACGTTGTCTTAAACGTTAATGGAGATACTTTCCTTCAGGCAGCCGTCATTAAAATCTCTAAATAAATAAATATATATATATATATATATATATATATATAATACATATTATGCATATGTACCGAATATGGTTTAGCTTGCAGACATTGCCCGAGATGTATTTTCCATAAACACAGTAGGAGAAAATTTACACAACTACGTTTTTCCATAATGGTCTGCCCAAATCTAATTCTGGTGGTTTGGGAATTTACCCATAGTTAAATTTGACACTAGTACGATAACCCAACAAAAAAAGTCACGATACTTCTAGTTCTTATAGTTTCATTATACAAATTTATTTGCATTTTTTTTAAATGTGTAGATACGGAAAAATGGAATGGGTAGACTACTTGATGAATTTGCTAGTATCATTATGGGTATGTATGTGCACTAAAAAGAAAATGTGATAAATACGGAGAATGTTACATATTTCACAATTAGAATAAAGCAAAAACTATTTTGGCCAGCGATCTATCAGTTGTTATTTATTACTACGTTATATGTTTTCGTAAATTGTATTATCTTATTAACGTGCTATACTTTTGAGTATGGGAAAGTTTCCAAAAATAAAACTTTTTATTTTGACATATCACGCAATAGCACAGTAGGACGAAAAAAAAAACGTTTTAATGACAAAAAAATCCATAACAGGCAATGTCTGCAGATTGAAAAGTATTCGGTATTGTAAATAACGAATTTGTTTCCGCGAAGCAGCTTTAACAACACGAATCCCTCGAGCGACCGGCCACTGACGGTAAACAATACTGAACTGTGCGTGACATCGAGATAAAAGCCGCAGTTACGGGCCACTGCTTGGTACATATCAACATTGTGTCTATCATACCACATTGGTAAAAATTGCCTTCCATTGATTTATTTCTCATCCCTTAAAATATTTATTTTCTTTGGATAATCCATACTCGAATAAAAATAAAAGTGACAGGAATGCCCTACTATTAAGAGTACATTGTATATAACTCAGCACTAAAATAATCAGTTTAGAATTGTAGGTTTCACGAAGACAATTTGCAAAAATAAAAAACAACAATCCCAGACAATTGTTTTTACCAGATATCTGAGCAAAAATTTTTTTTTTGATTATCGTATTCCTCTGACGTCGAAATCTCGTACACTTAAATTGCAGCACAAGAGATCACGCTTAACAAATGACTGCATCATTTCGGGTAAATGTTTGCTCATTAATTTGGCAAACATAGTAATCAAGGATTGCTGTTTTGCAGTTTTTGTGTACTGACTTTCAAAAAGTGTAGATGTCAATGAAAAATTCGGCGGTTATTTATCTATCACCCTCTCTTAAATATTTTAGATCATAAAAACACGACACACGACGAATTTCGAACATTTGCTGAAAAAATAATAATTTTTACCTCTTAGACTACAAACATCGATCTATAGTGTTTTTAATTGGAGATGCATACAAAACCATACGCCTTAAACAGTACATTAAGGAAAAAAGTGACGCATGTACAGAATTTGGGTACTCAGGCCACAGTAAGGCAAGGTAACGGCCTTTACGTCTCGTCGACAGCAAGGTCATAAGAGACGGCGACACACTATTTGGTACAATGACAGGAGTTGGGAGACGAGTCGGCCATGTCTTTTGTTAAGGAACCATATTAGCATTCACACTGGAGCGATTTCGAGAAATCACGGAAAATCGAAATCAGGATTGCCATAGCCGGGGATCGAACCCGGGTCCACCTCGCCACCTCGCTCGCTTAGGCCACAGATTCATATTCACGCTGTTTTTCGAATATTATTATTTTTTTTTATTCTAAAAGGGAGCAGATATTGTAAAACTGTCACATAAGAGTTCTTAAAAATTGTTTTTACTACGTAGCCAAATTTTTTTAAAGGAAAATATTATATAATATTTGGCTAGTTATCTACTTTCATTAAATTTCTTGAAATCGGTAACTAGTCAGAATTTTTATTTAAAAATATACTGAAATTGAAATTAAAAATTGCATATGTTCCGGATTAAAAAATAAAATTTTTTGACGTAACCCGTGACTTTCTTCTTCATTGCGAATTATTTCATTTCCATAACTCACATAGTTTTCCTTTTACACATAAACCCGTTTTGTGCAATTGTGAAATTTGACACGCCATTATACAAAAAATATGAAAAAAAAAAAATTCCCTCGCAGTAAGAAAATAGTAGCAATGTACGTTTACGAAAAAATTCATATTTCGTACAAATATTAAAATTATTAGAACAAAAATTTTTGGTGGACCGCCCCCTTTAATATGACAGACTCCTCATTCAGCACGGTAGTGACAGACCGTTCATCTTCGTCTGTAATGTTAGAAAAGCTTTAGGAGACAGCAGCAGATCTGACAGTGTTTACCTACACGGTTCGTCAGAATATTCCTAGCACAAGATTGCAAGCGTGAATTTCTTTGCGTAGGATATTTCAGTCTAAACCATTGGCGCCTCAGTACTATCGGCTATAAGTTTTGTTTTAAATAACTTCATACTTTTAATTAATGTTGTAATACGTATAATTTTGTTGCCATTGGAAATATTGTTTTATGTAATAGTATTGTTGTATATAGGCTGTTCACGGTAACGTGAGTACATTTTAAGGCTCTGGTATATTAAAATTTTTCAGTGATTCTTATGTGTCGGCAGTTTGTCAACGTTAAAATTTCTAAATGATTTGACAACCACAGTGTGTGCAATTTAATTGCTCTCAAAGTAAATAACTGAGACTGCAATAAACATAACTATTAGTGGTTAAAACGTGTTATTACGACCTTATAAAAGAAAGTGCTCACTTTATAGTGGACGGCCTATAAATGAACAATGCATTAATTGTTCCACCAACTACAGCAGACTCACAAGCACGCACAATTGTGCGCTAAGAACTAACAAATCGTGTTTCTGTACTAGTCCCTCTTCAGCAAGGCTTTCCAATGATGACCCCAAACACATTCCACGACATAAAGATTAGTACTATGTTCCACAATTACCGTAAACTTTGTGGCAGTAGGAGTGGATTTGTGACACTCAAAATGTTTTATTTATAGGTTTGTGAAAAATAATAAAATCTTTTTGAGAATACACATCAATTTTTTGGACACACGTCATTGCGGGCGAGCATTGCCGTATTGCAGAAAAACCCTCAATAAAATAAAAAAACAAAGGAAAAAAGCCAGTAAGCTGTAATCAACAGACATACAACATACAGATAAATCCTGAAAGGAATGTAGTCACATCCCAGAAGACGACACAAGGACAAATACAGATTCAAAACAACACAAAATTAATTCCCAAGTGAAATATAGTAGACTGTAAAAAGACGACACAAAAAAAAAAAAAAACAACACAAACCAATAAATTCTAATTGTAAACTCTCACTGCAAGAAACATTTAAAAATCTCACAAGACATGCGGTTTTATTGTCGGTTTTTCTGCAATACGGCAACATTCGTCCGCAATGGCATACGTTAAAAAACTTTTATGTTCATATTACGAACCCATTGCAGGTGTCGTTCAAACATTTTTTGAGTACTATAAACCATGTAGTGATCCATATTTGCAACCCTGGTTTGTGGTAATTGTCCAGCGTCAAATTGCTTGGTGATAAACATTATGGTTAGGAGCCAAATTAAAGGTGACTCGGTCGTTACGGAATGTGATCACTCTCAACAGTAACCCCTACATTTGAGATCCTTGGAGCCAGACACCTCCAGAGCATCTTCAAATTAATTGAAACAACGCTTCTTCCCTAAGCCTGCATATTCTCCTGATATTACACCTTCTCTTAACATATACGGAATATGATTACTACTTGACAAACATCCCACAATGTTCGGACAGTAGCCAATGTAGGCTAAATGGAGAAAGGACTCTGGTGGAAGCAATCTAGCAAAAGCTTCCTCAGGAACACAAAACAGATTGTTTCAATGCAATAGCATTGAAACAATCTGCTCTGTGATCCTGAATAACATCAAAAGAAATATACTATGTACGTGTTATGGCTGATTCGAATTGCTTCGAAAAAAATGTATATTTAAAATTTTAAAAAATAAGCTGTTGGTATCTGACTCAGTCTTCCTCAAATAAACAAATGCTGAAAAGTAATTACCAAGGCGCAACAGGTTAAGGGATATATCGCTGTGATTCAAGAATATAGCGTTATTTGGACTTGCTGACCATACGAAAAATACAGACAGTATTCGTAGCCCGGCACTGGCTGCTCCGGACTGCAAGGAAGAGATCACCACTGGACCGTGCGGCAAGCAGCCTGTTCCCCCGGGATCTGGCAATCTCGACATTCCAGCGCGCTGGAGACAGACGAGAGCAGGGCTGAAATAACCCCTATTCTTCGTCAAACAGTCCAATTTCCGGCGTGCGACCTCTTGCTCCCCGGCAAGTCACTCGGCCTCATGTATATCGATCAATGCCTACACGGCGGGGGCTCGGCGATGGAGCGGAACACGCCGCTCGTTCAATAATGCAAGTGCTCGGCGGGCACGGGAACTGGCCCAACTGGTATTGACATGGCTTCAAGAGCGACTGGCAGCCACGCATTGTACGCGTGTTTGTCCAGCAGCCACAAGACTCCGCCCGAAGACGTCGTCGGGCGGTGCCGTCTTATACTATACGCGACCCTCCGACATTTGCTCAGAGGTGGTCTTCGCTCTCCATCAGACTGCGCACGGTTCATTTAACTTGACGAGCTTTAATTTTGTACAGCAGAGACCTCCAGAATTGTGGTCCAACCAGTAAAACTTCCCAACGGACACAGGGTCTGTTGTAACACAGTCTGCCGTAAAATGAATCAGGGAAATACTACCCCAGTACAAGCAGCGCATTTAGACAGCTCCAAATGAATTTTCAATACCAATCTAATTTATTTTTACTGCGTATATGAAACGAGAGCTCGGCCACGTAAGTGAAAACCAAAAGAAACCTACTCCGGACTTCAAAATCGTGACCACTAAAAGTTAAAGATTATATAATGTACCGCGTCATTATAATTTTAATTCTCCTTACGAAGTTTTGGACCTTTCCTTCTGGCATGGGCAATTCACTTTGCATTAATCAATTTTTGTTACATAGCAAGTTGTTGTACGCGAAAATATTCACCGTACAGACGTAAAATTTTTATTACTCCATATCATTCAGAAGAAATATGAGTAATTTATAGAGCATATAGACAGTTCTCATTCAAAACGAGACTTTGGGCTAGGTGGGTGCAAAACAGCTACCCATTCAAGTGTTAACAATGTGCAGCAGATATAATACGCTATTTCCCGAACACTATATATATATATATATATATATATATATATATATATATATATATATATACATACACACACACACACCTATGCTTAGCAGATACACCTTCACAACTACAAGATGTAGTGGAAGTTCTATCTTACAGCGGTTTTACGAATGGCAAGCACAAACAAAAACACACAGTTACACTTTTCACACAACACACACATTTCCTAGCATGTAGGTACATGCATTTGTGTGCAAACTTCGCTTTCTTTTCCTTTCCAATGCAAAACATTTTATAGTTATCTAGCTCTGGTGGAAAATCTACCTTCTCCGTAAGTTCAATACCTACCAAAATTAATTAGATTTTCAGGTTGGCGGCCCTTCAAAATCCGATGAAGAATATCCAATCAATGTTCGATCGACGAACTAAATTACGTAACGTTTCTTCCTAAACAACGCAGCTTCAATATACAACTTTCAATACACGGCGGTGTATGCATTATTTGATTGATATCCAATATTTTTCGATAAACTCACAAATAAATCACAATTAAGCTCAGGAATATAACAAAATCTGATTCTGGCGATTGCACTTGTTGAATATTTCATTTTTTAACCAACCAGGATAAAGGATCAAATTTCAGACAATGAACACGAACCTATAATTTCATGACGCAGTCTTTGTGCATAAAAAGTTTAAAAAATTTGTGAAGTGAATTTTTACTTTCAATCAAACTAGGCTTTGTTAATAAATGTATTTATCGTCGTTAATTAACGGATGGTGAGAAACAGATTGTAAAAGTAAGAAATATCGCCTAGCTATCCGAAAATAATGTTCTTAGTAGAAGCAACTCTCATATTTCTCAGCAATAATTATGTGCTCCGTTACAGTTTAAAATTACCTTACGAATATTAATCGCTACTTAAAATTATTTTTAAATATTTTATTGATGTCTCGCTGTCGCTAGTCTGATGCACATCTTTTGCGCTGTTATTTTTCTAAGTGGTTTTTCTCAATCCAAGTTCAGGGGAATGGTTTTAAGTTATATAGGGCCATTCAAGAGATAAGTATTATTTACATACGTTATACATGCCCGTTTCGTATAACTGTACCCATAACGACAGCAACTCAATAAAATAATGTTACAAAATATAACGATGTTACTTGATAGTTAGAAAAATTTCCACCCTAAACTTTAACTTACACAAATCTCAAAGACTTGCATCCCAGCTCAAAGTTTTCTTAGAATTACAGGAGTGGCGGTTTGAAATAGCTTTGGAATTCGATAATTTTGTTTCCCTTATAAACTTGCGGTAAGGATTTTGCCTACTGATATTTCAAATTTAAATATTTCATCTGAAAAACATTTAATTCAAGTACGGATAAGCTAGCTACAAAAATATTTTAAAGAAATATTTGTCGTGTCATATAAATGGCAGAAACAATTATTTTTAACTGCAGCAATGTAGCAAATGAAAAAGAAAACGTAAGTAATCAAACATTTTTAACCAAAAATTTCCTAATCATACCGAGATACTAAATAGCATTTATGCATAATTTAAAACTGACATACCTACAATGTTCTTGGATGAATCGCAGTCATTTCTGAGACCCTTAGGATTTGATGATTGTTTTGTCAGGCGAGCAACTGAATGCGATATGTATCACGTGTTAATATCCCACTGCACTGTAGCCTTACATACGTCATGTACGAATGAACTGACAAGCCAAACCTATGGAAGGAATAAAAACTAAAATAAAACCATGAAATTAAGATTTACGATTTCACTTTTTTTTTCAACCGGATGAGCTACATAAAACACAAATTTTCAATTGATCCATGCCTGGTATCCATACAGCAGGTGTCCAGCCATGCACAACAACTGGAAATTATAGAAGATATCGAGGGCGATGCCAGGTAACGGCACTAGCTGCGTGGAGGTAATTATGTGGACTGCAGATCGCGCGCCAGAAACTTCTAGCACACCGCAGTAACCATAAACACCAAGGGAAGGGGGACACACACAGATGGTAGCATTCAGAACGTCCTCTCATTGGTCCGCCGCATCCTGGGCTGGAGGAGAGGCGACCACATTCTCGGCAGTGGCGCACTTGCTCAATGGGGGAACTTCGGAACCGAACCCCATTAAAGGTCGCAACTTCGGCGGAATAGCTCGGAACGGAACGTTCAATTTGCCCACGGACTAAAGGGGCGGGAAAAACCGATACGGCCCGAGGAAATAAAACTCGCAAAGTTAAACAACCACAGGAACAATAAAACGTTGGAACTGTATCGCAGAGGGAACAAACAAAAAAAATTTGAGCGTATAATAAACGTTTTGAGACACTATAGCCCAGAGTTTGCACAGCACAGGTTTGCACAACGACCGGGACTGCGACTACAAAACACGAACGAGGCTATGAACACTGCCTATAACAAATACTAAAGCCGCATATAAAGCAACACGAACACTGCGGTTGCCAATGAATACATGGGTCGCGGTGGTGTAGCGGTCGCAACATTCACGTCTCCAGCCACGGCAATCCGGATTACATTCCCAGCGTGGTCATTCCTAATCAGTGAAGTGAAGAGATTTTGGTCAGCACTTAACACTAGGTCTTTAGCGCTGGTGAGGGGTGACATGTTGTGAGTATAAAGCAGCACCGGAATGAAGGAGCGAGGGAAACGGATCCCCGAGAAAACCCGCCGACCAGCGGCATCCTCCGGCACCAAATTCTCGCATGAGAAAATTCAAGAATCGAACCCATGTCGCTTTCGTGGGAGGCGAGAAGTCTAATCCCTCAACCGCCGCGGCCCCATGCAAAACACGTTAAAATGTGAATGTTAAGGGCGCGGCTACCTCTTTTTCATCACCATGTTTTTATTTTTATATTTGTGCCAGTTATTTTTTCTAGTTTTAGACACAAAATGTGACTAAGTATTCCTCTTATTAAATAATTTATCTTGAAAATTTTTTATCTTGCATAGTTTTTGCGTAATGGCTCGTTAAAGCCTAAATTTGCATGTTTCCGTTTTAAAGACGACACTAAAACCAACTCACCAAACTGAAAAAATTCACAGTGAATAACGATATGATAGACTACAAATTCAGCTATGTTATACCACAAAATAAAATACTTTCGTATTTTAAAAAAATGATTGAATATTTATTTTAAATTTCAGCACTTTTATTTAAATACAAAACAATTTTATTCTTTGTTCTTATGGACGTGACTTTGTAGCCTGCGATGTCTTTATACACTGTGAAATTTTTCAGTTTGGTTTGTCAGTTGGTTTTAGTGCAGTCCTTAAAACGGAAACCTGCAAATTTTGACTTTAACAAGCCACTGCGCGAAAACTATGAGAGATAAAAAATTTCACAAGAGCCAAATTTAGTCACAATTTGTGTCTAAAATAAGAAGAAAAAAATCCGGTACAAATGAAAATTAAAAACATGGTGATGAAAATAGTGGTAGAGCGCGCCCTTAAGAAGTTTAATACAGTATTATACTACGCCCTCTTTACATCCGTCCTGTTTAAGAAGAATTCTAGCAACACACGTACAGTAATGTAGGAAAAATTATCAGTTATTTTGAACAGTTTACCATAAGGCTCATCAACAGTTAAAACAAACACAAACGTTATTGTTTATAGACAGCAATATACAATTGACGTATGTATTTGTTTGAAGCAATAATTTAAGAATTGAAGCATAAATGAAAAAATATTTGGGCACTTAAAGTCAATATAATTTTAAAAAAGTTTATGAATGGCTATTAAAATGTATTTTGCGTCCTGTGACTGTTGGATCTTTCACTTAATTACAGTGCAATATACGTACTTAAAAAAATTTCACTCGATTTTTTTTATTTCAGTATTAACCTTCCGAACGGTGACGATAACCAAGTACTTTTGCATTTTTTAACGGCCATATATAAAAAAATTATTATTTTTAGAATGTTTTAAAAAATACAAAGAAATTGCATTGTATGGTTTTAAATCTTTTAGCACATGACACATACTTTCTTATTTCAGTGTAAATTATTTCATTCGCGTAAGTCAGTTGGTTTTTGTTATTAGCATGTTCCCGTAACTTCAAAAAATTTGATTTTGACCTGCCGCTATGGGAAGACAATGAGAGATAAAAAATTTTCGTAAGTGGAAAATGTAGTCAAAAGTAACACTATGTCGTACAAATAAAAAACTATGCGTTTTTGCCACGTGAGCACCCTTAAGCCCTACTATCCAGCTTCCATACCTACACACATTGAACACACGTACGTAGGACGGCACAGACTCTGCGCCACGCGATCAACACCGTCGCGCTCAGGGGCTGCCCCTTGCGGGGGCGATAAATCTGCAGATTTGCCAGCTGCAGCCCCTCACAATCAATGAAGTAATGCGCGCGTGCTATCGCGCTCGCCTGCCAACGACGTCGTGCAAGCGGACGATAACTATACTTCATTCCTTCCAGCGTCGAGCTGCAAGTATTCTACACCGCCACTACCCCTTCCCCAGCCAAGCAAAAAACTTAATACGGGCTGAGTCAGGGCAGTGTGTGCGTGTTGATAGCTTATGGAAAAGTCGAAAACGGGTATTCAATTTGTCCAAAAATTAACTACAGTGGAAGTAACGCTGCTATAAACGTCGACTATAAAATACTTTCAACACAAAATAAAATTGTCCTCATATTAAGCAATGGCGCTCTTTAATAGTGTCAAATCAACGAAAACCATTCAGTTTTTTATTTAAAAAAGAAACAAAATTTTAAAGCCAATTTTTAGGTTAGCAATTGCACTGACTCCTACCATATCCAATTTATAGACAAATTAAAAACCCACTTGTGAATTATTTTGTCATAAACTATCGCCGCTCAAAATTATCACATTTCGTCCTGACTCAGTCAGTATAGGCTGCTCACCGTAAAATGAATACATTTGGAGCTCTAGTTACTTTTTGTACTTTAATCATTTCGTATCATTGCGCCAAGTAGATGTTACCATACTCAGAAGCACGGAATAAAACATGTAGACTATATCAATGTTTGCCAGTGTATGACTCTTTTAGTTATCATATCATACTAATGTTACAAATGCACGTGTGTGTGTATGTGTGTGTTTGTCATGATAAAACCGAGCAACGTATCGACATGATTTTTTGTATAGAGATACTTTTTGGGCTATTTTTTATCCCGGAAAAATGCTCGGTTTCTGTGGGATAGCTATTTAGAATAATTATATAATTCCTCCTTACTGATGAACGGATTTTGATGCTTGACATACAACATTAAATACAGTAGCGACCTAAGGTAATGCTCTGTAATTTTAGCCAATACAGCACGAATCATGGGCACAGAGAATTTATGTTATATTGACTAAAACAATGTTTTTAACTATGCGGGTGAAGCCGTACGTAATGTCTAGTAGGTTGATAATTGTTTTTGAAATATTGACTTAAGCAAAAATATACTATCATCAGTATTGCGAAGATTCTATGATCTTAAATAAAAATAATACAAAGATAGACTCATAACTGGATATAATGTCCACAACTTTCTTTATCGCATTTTGCAATTCGATGTTGTAACAAATGAATTAAGAATGACCGGTATATTTACTGTCTTTCGGACGACATGAACTTGAGTAAGACTTCGTCCAAACACGCATTCTTACTGCAAGTTGACCGAAGGCCGCAAATTACGAGCATTCATACCAAAACACTTGATTTAACGGCCACCAGCACTAAAATAAACTTTCGAAACATTTGCATGAGTTCAATTAAACGTATTATATCTAACCGCTTGTCTTATTAAAATGGGTACGAGGAATGTATAAAACTGGAGGGTCTCACGTTTAAACCCGAATTCTTGCAAGAATGTTTAATTACAACTAGGTTAGTTGTGCCAAGCAATAATTTTCTCTGAATATTCTTCTAAGGCCTAAGACTAAATTTTAATTTGGAATTGGTGAAATCAGGTGTCGGTGACCTCAACGGAAACTATTTAAGCTGGACGTGTATTGAAATCCATCAAACAGTCAACTTTTCCCGCGATAAACCATCATCTCTAGTCATATTACTAAAACCTTAACTAGGTTATAAACTAGTTTAACAGCATATGTCGCTTGTTTCACAAGCTATATCTGCGTTATTCTTTTCTCTCTTTATTACGTAACTTACGGCTTACGTAACCCATCATCATAATATAGGCGTACGTAGATAGGTATACGGCTGTATATACATATAGCCTAGATATTTTCAAAATATAAAAAATACGTCAATTTTAAAAACTGGAGGTGCTATGAAATTATTAACCTGTATAACGAATATAGAAAACTAATCTAGGATTAGCAAGCTAGTACTGATAACAAAATTTATTAATACTTATGCAATCTATGTTACAGACACTATTTGTAATACATAGGGTTTGACGGCGCACCTCTGAGTCAAGAATATCTCATACCTAGAATTAAAATTTAAGAATCTTGTATTATTTAGTGCCGACTGCTTTACTAGAGAGGGACTGTTGTTATTCAGCCGACCAGAAAAAACTACGAGGTCTGTATAGTAAAATGTTGCAACAACAAGACGACAGCGTGTTGGGAGGGAAGATGAAGACCTAAAATCACTGCCGTAGAAGAACAGATCTGGACACTTATTGTTTGGCTGTAGTTCACTGAGTTCACGATAATGCTTTATGTTTTTGGCGCTGCAGTTACGGCGGTCGGCTCAAACTCCGCCCACATCCTTTCCTCTAAGATAAACAATTTATCAAAAAGTATTTTTTATCAATTTATGAAATACTTCCTTCGCTCACAAATTAAAGAAAATACTCCAGCAATCTTTATTTACTTTATAAATTTAACAATGGAAAAAAATGGGCGGAGTTTGAGTCCGACCACCCGAATTTCAGCACTAAAAAGTACGACATTCTTCGGTAACTTGACGAACTACAGCCAAACAACAAGAGGGTCAAGCAAAATATATTGGTAGATAGGCGAGTGTCCAGACCTGTTCTTCTACGACAGTGCCTAAAATCTACGAGAAAACCCACAGGTCCACCGCCACGTTGCCAAGTTTCCTATGTGCGAAAATAGAGACTATCGTCAAGGTAGGTGGCAAACGGTCTAAACACTTCACCGCCGTGGCCTCAGAAGGCCAGCAACAAGGACTTAAATGCCCATGAAAGACGATAATGTAAGGCAAGCGAATTTATGGAGTAAAGAGGACCAGTAAAGTAACTGGATGACGGGATAGAAAGAGAAAGAAGAGGCAGAAAGGGGAAGGGGAACACAATATCAGAGTACCTATTCATGCCATCGATTGACAAGGCCCATTTATTTCAAGGTAGGGGACGCGTGGAATTTCGCAGGAAACTACCGCCCCTTTCTGTCAATGAAATTGGAAGATGAGAGCCGCTATAAATTGCCCTTTGATAACCTTTGACATTTATGAAGGCATCCGCAAACTGAAAATAAAACAATTCACACGCTTGTTCAAGGCACAAAAAGGCATTGCTAACGCATTAAATGTCGTCGTGTGAAATAGTTACAACTATGTTATTTGAAGTCCGACCGCTGGGCTCAGTGGGTAAGCGCTCCTGGCCGGTAGACCAAGGGTCTCAGGTTTGATTCTCGGCCGGGTAGGAGAATGTAGCTACCTCCCCGGGTTCAATACTGGGTGTTGTGTTGTCCGCTCATCCCCGTGCTGCGGAAGTCAATGGCGAACCACCGCAATATTATCCTAAGCCTAGTCGCCAAGGATTGCAAAGTCATCATCACCACCAACACCGCCCCCGCAACCTCCCCACTTATATACTTGGACTTGAAACACGGAATCAATGTTGCAAATAAAAAAATACTTCTCGTTGCTACATTAAGTAAAACTACTAAACGAAAAATATTTTACGTGAAATGACTGGTATGATATTGCGTTATGAGAAACTTTAATTTGTTTAATAATTAACATCTAAACTACAATTATAGTATTTATTCTTCACAAATTTTAGAGCACGTATGTTTATTAGTCCTTTCTATTGCAATATTTACAAGGCAAATAATTTTTGCATGAATGCGTTCACCGAGAATTTATACATTTTTAACAATTATTCCCTTTAAATTCCCAGGTTGTTAACAGGATTGTCAGAACAGTTATAGACGCCGCCTATCATGCGCTTAGAATGCGTTGTAATGTGCGGAGAAATACGTCTCCAGGCAACTATTCAACATGCCTCAGTTGCGCCAATACACGAAAATAACACACACCTTGATCAAGGACGTAATGTCACTGTTAATACAACATAGCCATTTTAAAAAAACACTGTTTCGAAGCTCTCCTATATAGGAATAAAACTGCCTTCTTAGGCTGCCGTACTTCTAGATGTATTAACGGGATGTATGTGTCACTTGGATAGAATAATGCATTGATCCCTGCCGCAGATTTTTCGCCAGTAAAATTGAACTGTCACCGCGTTGAGTCCCATAGTAAAAACAAATTGGAAGGGAATCTTACACGTTAGTTCAGCGCTTTGCTCGTTGTGGCGATGTGGCATTTGATGCGCGCTTCAAGATCGCCCTAATAGCTCCGTCGCTTCTGAGCCTCTAACGCTCAGGTAGGCGACGTCCTTAAGCCTGTCACAAATATGCAAATTTGTAGAACAATTACAAGACATATAAACAAATACAGCCTAGTCTATGTTACCACAGAATACAGATAGGTATAGAAGTCGCCGAGGGATGTAATTTGCCGGACGACTTCTCGCTATATACGGTGGTGATAACAGCTAACAGCTGCGAATCAAAGAACTCACGTAGACAAATTAAGGGGCCTCCCTATATAGGCTGCGGTTGTGTGTGTGTGAGGCAGGAGCGGTAAGGCTACCAATAACCCACGTATATAATGCATTCGCCTCTCCGATGGCGTGAAGTGCTTTACAGTTACGCTTTTTCCTGTGGGACTTTAAGTGGTGACCACATTATTTCATTCATGGGCAGCGTAGTTCAAAGTCTAACGCTTGTTTCTATAGTTGTGTTTTTCGAATCCGATTGTTAATTTTCACATACAGCAGTCTGGAAAAGCCATTTTTGGTCGTTTTGAGGGGTCTGAAAATAGTGGTTTTTTTTTATATAAATGCGCCGAATTTTTAACATTATAGCGACATAGTTTGAAGTGTGTGTTCTCTTCATAGATATACAGACGTAATGTGCATTAAATAGTTTCGTCGAAAAGAAAATAGTCGTAACTAGCTTCAACGCATTTGAAGGGCAGGTGGGAGGCCTCTTAAGGGTGTCCAAGTGCAATAAAATCATAATTTTATATTTTTCAGAAATATTGTTAGTTTTGTAGACGATACTTGTGAGTAAATTTTACTCTTACGAAACAGTTTTAGCTCTCACAGTTTTCTCCTAATGGGGTGTCAGAGTCAAAATTTGTTATTACACTGCAATGCAAATACTGAAAATCAAATGACCTACTTACACAAAATAATTCACTCTGAACTTACATCCCACATGCAACAAAACATTAAAAAAAAAAAAAAAAACGTAATAGATTGATTCTAAAAAAAATCACAAGTACAGAAAAAAATAGAAAATTCTGCAATTTTTTAAAACGCAACAAAAGTTCTAATGTTTTATTACGTAGCCCATAGTATGTTATTTCACTGTGGATTATTTCACGTACGTAAGTCAAATGCTTTTCACTATTTGCATGGCAGCAGCACATGCAAATTTTGACTAACGGACCGTTATGAGAAAACTATGCCAGTTAATATTGTTTCGCAAGAGGAAACTGCACTCACAAGTATGGTCTACAAAACTAACACTATTTCATATAAATATAAAATTATGACTATCGCACTTGAACACCCTTAACCTTCCTTGACGACCTGATACGCATTCAATGATGTTAGAGGTGGTTCGCGATAAAATGAGCACTTTTGAAGCATTAGTTACTATTTTTCCTTTCAGTTAATTTATAGTTTCCAACCTTTTTTTAAATATAAATAAAGCATCTTAAGGAGGAGTGTTAGACAATTTTCTTGTATTTACAGTTTTTGAGCCATAACACTAATTCAAATTGTATTATCAAGATTTTCTCTTCGACAAAGCACAGTATATATTCTTGATAAAAAAACTCGAAATGAATATTAAATTTTTCATTAATATGACATGCAGAATCGTTGTAACGGATTTATAGGTTAACTTTCAATAATTCCCCTGCAATGATTGTGCATGACAAATTAATGAAATATTCCATTAATATTTATGTCAAGCAGTTTATCAAGAATGTATTGTATGCTTTGTCGAAGAGAAAATTTTGATAATACAATTTGAATTAATGTTATGGCACAAAAAGTGAAAATACAATGAAATTGTCAAACATTCCCTCTTAAGTAACAATCAAAGCGTATACATTGTGCTGTGCTCAAAAGTTAACCTTTAAGGCCACGATCTTTCATTTATTTCAAACAATTGCAAATAACTCGACTATTTTTAACCAAATGCTTCGGGAAAAATTTGAGATTGTGTACAGTCATAGGATACACAATTTTGCCAGAGCGGTTTTTTTTAAAATAATGTAACAATGTAACGTTTGCTAGCAAAAAAATATTATGCATCATTTTGGCTTATTTTGACAACAAAATATGTGATATTACAGGGGCAAAACTCTAAAAATCCGTTTGGTGTATTCCAACAGAAAAATTCAGATACGAACAATGATATATAAGTGTTAAACTGTAAGAATGAATTTTTGATATATGTACTAATTTGCGTTAAAAAAATATTTTCGAAACCACTGCAAAACTAAAGAGCTTAGCCTTAAGTTCATAATAAATAATATTTGTTAGTGATTTTTCTAGATAAGGTGGTTGTCAAATGTGTTGTTCACTTTATCAGGAATCACCTATACAAAAAGGCGCAGGACGCAGCTGACAGGACTGGGGAAAGACAGGCGAGTGAGGACGAATACAAGAGTAGAGTGTTGTGATAAGCGGCATGTCGCTGGGGCTCGTGACGTGCCCTTATCGCGCGCAGACAGTCGGCGTGGTGGACGAAACCTCCCCCCCCCCTCCCTCACGGCCCTCCCCAAGGGTGCGTGTCCTCAGCTACGCCAACAGCACGCTTATTCGCATGCAGATTACCTTCCTGTGAGCACAGATTAAACCCGCTCCGTGGCCGGGCCGACCAGTCCCCAGCGCCGCATTTACGACAGTCTTGCCATATGCTGTTTGTCCCTTCTCCACCCCCCCCCCCCCCCTTGCTGTTCCAATACTAATTCGTACACGGAATGTTACGGCGCGCATCGTTATCTGATTTGCATCTGTCCAAGCGCGCCTGCTAGCGAGATGTAGTTATACCGAGGGTGCCGGCTACTTCCACCGGTTTGGCGCGTTAAGGGGGCGGTTCACTGAAAACTTTAATTGTTTAAAAAAAATTATTTGTCGAGGTATGGTTTGTTTTGTAGGCATAGCCTATATTATGACTAATTTAACTGTAACGAAACATTTTTAGCTTTCGTAGTTTTTGTATTATACCATATTAAAGTCAAAATTTCCACAAATAAAATGGTTTTATGTATTAAAAGAAAACCAACTTACTTACCGAAATGAAAAAATTCACACTGAGGAACACAGACTATGATACTACATGTTTACAAACCGCATTGCTTTTTTTTTTATTTAATTAAAAATATTATGAAATTAAAATTAAATTCCTAATTTTTAAAATAATATTTTTAAAACACAAAAATCTAATAAAATTGACTTTTATACATGTTATAGTTCATGGTACTGTTCTTCATTGTGAATAATTTTATTTCGGTAAGTAAGTTGGTTGTACTTTAATGCATAAAACCAATTTTTTTTAGAATTTATGACTTTAATATGGTATAATGAAAAAACTATGAAAGGTAAAAAAAATTCGTTATAGTAAAAATACTCACGACATATGCCTACAAAACAAACCATATCTCATAGGAATAAAAAAAAAATAAAACAATTAAAATTTTCAGTACAATTTGTTTTGGAATGCTGTTTTGGGTTTTCCCAAACTGTATTCCAGGCACTTTTAAACCTGTGGTTACGTAGACTCGGAATGTTGTTCTAGTTAAAACCTTTCTTCTGAACTGTTGAGAATTGAACGGAAGTTTCAACACCTTTGTAAAAATTTTGTTTGTGTGTGAAATTATTAGCAAATTCGCATGAGAGGTTATAGTTGGTTGCACAAATTTATCCGCATGAATAGTTCACGTACGCACGATACCATAACTCCACTACGATTAAATACGCCTTGATATACGCAACACTACTTTTTGTTTGACAGTCGGTATAGTAGTAAAAATACCTATTAGAAATTCTTTATATATATATATATATATATATATATATATATATATATATATATATATATATATATATATATATATATATATATATATATATATATATATATATACATACAGAGAGAGAGAGAGAGAGAGAGAGAGAGAGAGAGAGAAAGAGAGAGCCACAAAATACAATATGCATAAAATATTTGAGCTTCGGGATATTTCTCGTCTTTGCGATATCAATTATAAAAAAAATTGAGTGAGAGATTTTGGTCAGCGCTTAAAATCAAGGTCTTCAGTGCTGGTGAGGGGTGACATGAGATGAGTATGGAGCAGCGCCGGAATGAAGGGACGGGGGAAACGGGAAACCCCCGTGAAAACCCGCCAGCCAACGGCATCGTCCGGCACAATTCCAACGTGCGAAAATCCGGGGACCGACCCCGCCTGGAATCGAAAGCGGATCGCCTTGGTGGGAGGCGAATGGTCCGACCATTTGGCCGCCGCGGCTCCAAGAACAAATTGGAGTGATATTTGCTACGTTGGTATTTGGCATATATTAAAATTATCTGGTACACAGGCTTATCACCACTAATTTAAAGTAATTATTTAACCGATGGACGAATATATCCTTATTAACAACGTTACCGTAAACCAAAACGATATCGGAAAATGAAAATCATTTTACTGATCACCCTGGGCAACATTCCCAGCTTCTAAAATAAGCAATAACAAACCCGAAACATCTCCGCACAAAGACATAATTAGTTTATAAGCTAATAATTGGGTGGGGGAATGAGATGAGAATTATTGGCCGATACGTGCAACAGAGCCTACAGCACAAACAAAATTCCGATGGAAACGTAATTACAAAAACTGAATTATTTTCTCGAAAAGAAAGTCATTAACTTTTTATTCACTTGAAATGTGTTGGCTTATAACGAAAGAATAGTATGCAATGATTCCCCCTCCTCCATCTCCATTTTCCATAATGTGAATACGTTTCATTAAGCACGTCGGTCGAAACCAAAATTTCCATGTTGGTATTAATACAGGCCATGATATTACTTCAACCCCGAGAGGCGTAGACACCACGTAGAGTAACCCTGGAGTGTAGACAACAAGTTCTGGAGGCTTATACGGTATCTTTTTCGGTCCCTTTTGCGATCTTGATACAAAGATAATTGGTCATAAGTATCTTTACGACGATAATTGGTATTATGTAACTAAAAATGGCGCCATGACTGTCTTTCAGAAGTCTCGCGGCTCTTTTTACACAAAGTTCGGGTTCTAGGCTGTTGTTACGAGACAAGGTTATGAAAATGGCCGTCATATTTAAGTTGTATTCGACAATCATCCTCTTTGGAGAACAAATCCGATTTGAAGCAACGCTCGGAAGGAGACAGAAACATGTTATTTTACTTCCCCTTAAATATGATATATGTTTCGTAGATTATTATTCTGTGCACATTAACCTTTAGTGCCCACGTTAAGGGCGTCGCCTACCCGCGCTTGAGAGGTTCAAAAGGTCGACCTTGAAGCGCGCATCAAATGCCGCGTCGCCTCGACGAGCCAAGCACTGAACTGGCGTGCAAGCTTCCCGCCGAACGGTTTTTACTATGGGACACTAGAGGTGACCATACAATTTTATTTGTGGAAAGTCTGCAAATAAGTTCAGTGCAGGTCGCAACCTGAGTTTCACATACACCCGGTTAGTACATTTCGAAGTACGGAAGTCTGAAAAGGCCGCTTTTAGCCATGTTGGAGGGCTCAGAAACAGTGTTTTTTTTTAAAGAGCGTGGCGTTTTAGTAATGAGGTTCCGACCTTGTCATAAGTTTGTTTTCTTTTCGTATGTTAGCACAGTGGACAACCGTGCAATATTTTCGTAGAAAAAAACCTGTTTACCAATACACTGCACCGCGTTTAAAGCTTGGGGTAGGCGGCCGCCTTAACGACACATTATATTCAGCACGTGTGCTGCTATCTCTTGGCCTTAGATACACTAACGCAGTACGGTGCTGCTACCTCTTGTAAAACCTGTACACTAACGTTATACTCGAGGCTTGTTGATTTTGCAACTTTTAACATCGGTATTATAAATAGGAGCAAATACAGTTTATATTATCTGAAACCAAAATCAAGTAGTTAGTAATTGAAAACAAATTTGTGAAAACTGAGGAAATGCAATTTAGTGAGATGTACGAAGGTTTTCAGTGAACAAGTACAGTGTTGCCAAAAATATTAAGATTCTGGTAAAGAGAAGTGTTAGAGAATACGATATAAAGACTGCCGCGAGTGACTATCTTAAGCTGTCGCTCTCGAAAGACAGACACTAGTGACGATCTTTACCAGAGCTGCAGTTAGAGAATAGACCCCCTGGTTGGATGTTACATTAGCCCACTGATCTGTTAAGAGGCGTTTACGAGAAATAAATGTGTTAGCCCGAGTAGAGTAAAATATCATCTCGAGCCGTTAGAGAAAAATTATCCGAGAGAAGTTAGCGTGAATTCTTGAAGTGAACAAATCTAGCTGCTTGCCTGTATTAAATCACAATCCGGGTAAACTCTGATGATCGAGCATTCAGGTTATGTAACAGACAAAACCTATCTAACTCTAACAGGTTACTTTTCGTAAAAGCCTTAGTTGAGTCACGAACAACCAAGTCTCGTAATTGACGGTACATCATTTAGTTGTAGTATGAAAACACTTGCATTGTAACTGTCAAACGGCATTTTAGTTCTTTGGGGAATATGAGAATGAAAGGTAAGAATAATCTGCTGACTTTTCTGAAAAATTCACCTTTACATTAAAGTATTTGTTAAATGTACGTATTATGTTTATTTTTCAAATGCAAACCACAATTTAACTAAAAAATATTTAATTTAAATTCTACAGGCATGTGCATAATTTCGGGGTTTTTGCACATCCGCCATTCTTGAAAAAAAAAAAAAATATTTGAAATGTTTTGAGTTACCGTAAAGTGGGTATACTTTGCACCAGAATGGGTAACTTTGCACCACCAAATATATTTTTGTATATGACGTTTGGTGAAGGCAAACCAGATGATGGCTGGGTATTCTAAAAAATTAATTTGATGTACTCAGATGTTGATCACTAATATTTCACTAATCAACACAGACAAAAAAATTATTGGTGGTGCAAAGTATACCCAGTTTACGGTACTCCAAAAACTACGATGAGTGCCTCGCAATTGTTTTTAATCAATGCGCTGGTATTATTTTACTAACAAAACAATAAAATGTAATATTCTTTGTATTTGGTTTAAAGAGATGAAATCTTGCTTACCGTGGATAATATGTATTCTATGTGCGTGCAAGCAATGAACACACAATGTTAGTGTAAACTTAAAGTAACAAGTTGCTTCCTAACTTGTACTTCTTTCCCTAACAAGTAGGCACGTTTCATTCACTGTCACACTGACGAATATTAACTCTAACTATGATATAGCGTTCTTCGTAACGTACTGAGCTATACGATGCACGGAATGACAGCCACGCGCAATTTTGTTACGTTGTCAATATTAATTAATACACATTGAACACTTCGTACAGGGGGAGGGGGGAGTGAGTTTTTCCTAACTACTGTAGGCATTGTTTTCACCACCTTTTGATCCCTTAGGAGCTGGAACTTAAATTCTATTTTTTCCAACGAAATAAAAAGGAAGGAGATATGTGGTATACGAACTTTAATAATATATGTACTAAATAATACTACGACTGAGATAAAGAATATAAAGTAATGTGAAGTTTAAGGAAGTAAAATACATTAGCGGCCAACTCGTTATTTTTTCACCTTACAGAATATTAAACGCAAAGTTTGAAAAAATGAGCCAGGACAATAGTACCAATACTTAAATTTGTCGCAACATTTATTAACAATAAATTACTACGCTATAATGTTAGTTCTAGTGATACAATTGTAATCAGAGCAACAGAACAGCAAAATACGATATCCGGAACTAATGGTCCGAGAAACAAAACCTTCAAACAATATTAAACAATAGTTGTTAAACGTTTAATAGCGTCAACTATTTACGAAATTGGTTTTGGACAACAAAAACAAACATGGACATACTAGCTACATCAGAGTCACGTTTAGCGTGAGCGAGGAGGTATGAACTAATTTGTAATATAAAAATATCACTTCTTCTATCACGTGTAGGATCCAACGAGGGCAAAACGGATTGTGGCAATACTTTATTTACTTCCATTGATATGTTTTATCACCTAAAAAAAATATCAGAAAGTTGTACGGAACTTTTAGGTCAGAAAAATAGTTATATGTAACATTTCAAAATGTACACTTTCGAATAAAGAGCAGTACGCGTTATTTAATGCCACAGTCGGGTGAACCTCTTGAAAGTATCTTTAGGAGTGACGAGTTTTTAAGCTTCTGGCTTACAGCCATCGATTTAAAACAAATTTACTTCTGGTTCTCGTTAGATACTGCACCAGTGCAAACCACACATCAACGAATTCTGGCTGCCACTCCTACGCCGCGGGATAGAGATAACATGCAGAGATTTACAACTCTGAGAACAAGGACCATCCTTCGTTTAAAATCTTGAGAGAGAGAGAAAGAGAGGGGAACAAACAGACTGATACTCTGCACTACGCATAACAAGAGTCAGTCAAATATTTCAGACAGGAGATGGAAGGAATGTATGCTAATACAGGGTCTACTCTGGTTCTCTAAATTAGGAGTATTGTTGAAGTCCTTGAGACTTGCGAACACCCGACAAGTACAGAACTTTATCTACTTGATATGCAATTTGTCAACAAAACTTAAAATAGTGGAGTTCAAGATACATTTATATATCCATTACAACATAAAGGTTCCGTAATAAGACTGTTTAAATTGTTTTTTAATAATACATGACAAAAAAAACAGGAAATCAATAAAACTGCAAAACCTGTCACTTTACAAATATACGAAAAATTATAATTTACAAATCTATAGTAACTTAAGAATAGTTGTAATTCCTGAAAATTCCCATTCCGATTTCAAACCTAAAACCAAACAACCCTACTGTACAATCTTTTATAACTCAATATTATAGACACGCACAGAAAAATATCTTTCAAATTAATAGGCCTGTATAATATACACATAATGATATGTAATGTATATAAATAAATTAATAATTATTTTTATAAACGTATGTATTATATTATTACACTACATAACATATTATTTAACTATCTACTCGACTAAAACACTGTAAAAACTACTTTCAATGCCGCAACAAAACTTTGTTTAAATATTATCCACTGCAAAGTAACTTTCCTGGAAAGGTTTACGATAGAGAAATATTGCCTTAAAGCAAAACAAATGTGGAAAACTTACGTTTTGTATCATATTTTTTCTTTAAAAAGTTTTCTTTGATAATATAGTCAGTTCTCTACATCCATTAAACTTTCATACGTTCCAGACGTTTATAAATCAGTTTTAGTACCTATAATTCTACTATCATACAATGGATTCAGACTTTCAAACATTAACCGAGTAAAAAAAAAAAAATCCAAACATTATTTTCTAGCCAGTCAACACTACTAGGCACACGTGAAATTCTGAGTATGTGCAATTTAAAAGCCTTCAGCAGTATTATAAATAATTATTTATTAATTAGGCTAAGTGTGGTTACAAGTTTGCTTGTCAGTCTGTAATCGATGAACCACTCTGTGTTACCGTAACGCGAGCGAAGTCTATGCAATCTTAACGACATGCTTCACAGTTCATGCTTCGTAACTAGTCCTCTCGTTAAGGCGGAACAGACTAACGATCTTTCGCAGACAGCATGAACCCTTCAAACTATTCCAATTCCCCCCTCCCACTATTTTTTTTACTTTTACCCTTTTTATCTCCGAGTCAAACCTACCTTCGTAAAGAAGGGAGTAATCGTATGCAATTACCAGTTTTATGGAAGAACTAAATGTCTTAACATGATTTATTTTATAATCAATGTAAACAAACTTCCTAAAATGTTTACAAAGTTATTATCCCAGACGCAGTATGGGACAGTTACCATACTTCCTCCTTGTAAATATGCAAACTTTTACAGTTGTTACAATACAAGTCTGGTAACTACAGTATACATTTGACTGTTTTATAAAAAGGTTTAGGAGTGCTACCATGGATGTCTGGGAAACAATTCTACCATACTTGCTTTCTTATACGCACGTCTGGTAAATTTACAAACTATTTTTTAAAGTGTTCGCTTTAAAAACATTAATAATGATTATGAAAATAATAATAAACTAATCAACCTTATATTCGTTCTGTAATAATACTTCTGAAATACTGAATTTGGCATTTTATTAAGCATATCTCACCTTCACTTTGACATGGCGTTTTTACTTAATTAAACTATTTGCATCTTTAATAGTGGCTGCTAGGGAAACGAACATGGGAAGACCAATATTTTGGTACTCGCATCCGGGGTACCACCATCGAAGTTTACGGCTTCCTGAACTACAAGCAAGTTTTTGCTAGACACTGTAAATATTACACTCCAAAATTACGAAGTCTGCCCTTCGCCTTTCAAGGATCCTCGGTGATCGAAATCTCAGGAGTTAACGCTAGAGTTTCGAGGCTGCCAATGATGGATTCGTGCACACGGCGCGGCGTTGCGCAATATTTTAGCAAAGTGACCAAAAAGCTCCGGTATGGCTGTGCCATGTGTCACCGATGATGGCACTTCAGCGTCGTGTCAATCCCTTTGAATAAATTACTTATTTTCGTTTCATAACTATGGAGTTGGAGGAAATAACGTTTACCTGTAGAAGCATTGCACGTTACGAAAATGCGCGATCTTATTATTACAAAGGTTATTTGCTTTACACAAAACTGCTAAAAACAATTAATTATTACCTTAAAAATTTATATATTATACAAAATATTTCAAATTACTATTTACTTGTTGCTCGTAATGCAATATTTTAAAATAAATCTAACTAAAATCTCAAATCAGAGTTATTATAAGAGAAATTCAGCATTACGAGTGAGGAACGATATGTCTCATGAGTTTGCAAGGACTCGCTGAACAGATGAGGAACTTGTTCTACGAGATCCGTTACTGGTTTTGCAGCACACGGTACATGCTCACTAAACGAGTTATTCTTAGAGCTTGTAACGCCAACAGCCAACCCAAATGTTAGATTAAGTCGGCACTACTTCCACACTTCTGTGAATCTCTGTCTTTAAAAAGTTTTTCAACTGTACTGAGAAAGACTGAGAAAGATCCCGATTCCCCCGATACTTTGCATTATATTACCACACTTCAGTGCAGGTGGGGAGAATCGCTGAGGCCCTCGTCTTGTGCAACTACCGACCTGATTGCACTGCCGTCGTCGCTAGTCCGTCCTCCAGCCGAGGCTCTTGGTAATCACAACAGCACCACACTTCTATTAAAGTACGGATAGCAATATACTGTACTTCTGTTGTTGATACTATATCGATTGTCCTTACAACAACTTGTTCTGTAGAAGTAACAATATGTTCTGTAGAAGACAATGTACTTTTCTCTTTCAACACAAGAAATTGTAGTAAGCACGATCCAGATAGTACCGGCAACCAAACTGAACAGTAACAAAATGTACTTTTACAAAAAAAAATTAAGAATATTACAGTAAATGCTTGGAAATGTAAACACGTGTGTATATTTACATACATTTTTTGTGCATTTATGAATAATTTTTTTGTATATTTACAACTAAATTCTTGTACATTTTACAACAATTGCATGAAATTTTTAGCAACCAGTTTCCAAGATTTTTTTTTGTAATGGTACAAAATATTTGGTAAAAATCTGACATGCCTTGAAGGTTATTTCGTTTCTCATCGAACAACCTGCCCATGAAAATGTATCACTCTAGTTCCCAGGTATTTATAAAATTTAGACTATTTTAATTACCTGTGATATACTGGTAGAAGTGCCGTGACTGATGTTTTGACATTAGTTTACAAGCTTTTCCTTGTAAAAGTACAATTTTTTTTTTTTTACTGTGTGGATTGCTGTCTCTGTTTCAAAAGAAGAATGGTGCATACAACAGTGCTTTTTCATTAGTACCTAGCAAAAATAGCACAATTCAATTGAATTCTAGTAGAGATGCGTGTATTCAGAGATATTTCCAGTGGACGAGGGCGTCTAGCAGCAAGTACGTGTCCCCGCATGCGATAACGTAAATAATGTGGTTCCATATGCCTAGTTTACCTTTGCAGCTCAAGCGCCTTTATATCTACAGTTGTTGGCTTACAAAACACATGTGGCCAGACGGCAGCCTTGTAGTCGCCGAAACACCCAGGAACTCACGACGCAACTAGGCAATTCACAAACATCTAGAGCAGGCCAAAGCAACTTGATGAGGGGATGCTGTGAGGAGAAAAGAGGAGAGGGGGGAGGGGGGTTACACGCAGCTGCCGCGAGGGAATCACGACTCGGCCAAGTGGGCCGGCTGGTATTCATTATTAGCGCTGATAACGGCAAGGCCCCGCTTGTAAACAATGACGCGCGCTGAATATTGCATGAGCACTGCAGTAGCGCCGAGCCGCCGTCGCCACAGTGAATAATGCATCGCGTGCGGCGGCACGACACGTCGGCCAGGTCGTGTTGACCACCCACCCTCTGTGCTGGTCCCCGGGGGACACCGCCCCTGCTCTTTTGTTGCCGCCTTCTGCGAACACGACGTACTTCTGCAGACCTGCCGCTATCGTGTCTAGCACAACGCCGGCCATTGGTACATTGGTGTAAACCTGCCCTACCCACTTTGTCATACTACGGCTTCGAACTTCAGTACCACAAATATGCCAAGAATTTTAATTGTGGTCGTATACGTGATACACTGGTCACTTAATGCCGATAACCTAGTTAACCCGGTGTACAGATCCTTCCCAATTTCGTGAAACAGCATGTAATTTATCTGGAGCAAGGACCGCGAAAGTCCTACAAACACTAAGGACAGACTGAGGTTGTATGAAGGTGTAACATTTCTGACCACACTCGATATTACTTATGCTTATTGGCAAGTGCAACTTGCGTCTGAATCACAGCAATGTACTGCATTCCTTTTTTAAATATCACCAATATGTTTTACAAGTCATGCCCTTCGGACTGTGTAACGCAGTGGCTGAGTTTACTCGATGTATAGATCTAACTTTAGGAAAAGAGTGCCAAGAGTTTGCAAGAGCTTATGTAGATGACATCTTGATTGTTTCTGTGACCATTGAAGAACACTTGGAACACATTCACATGGTCACTACAAAACTTCAACAAGCTGGAAAGACTGTCAAGATAAAAAAAAATCATTATTTTATAGAGAAGAAGTAGCATTTTTGGGACACGTTATTACTCCACACGGCATCCGCACTGCTCCAGATAAGTGGTTTATCACGATATTAAAGCATATCACTATATGGTCGGTTTAACCTACTATCTCTCTTATCACAAGGTAACACGACAGTCTAGAGTGTCTGCTGATCGACAACTGAGCAACATTACAAATACTTTCATACCCGCTAGAGAAGAAGTGAGTCTGGATCATGTATCAAAACACGTACTTCTTGTACCTTGACTGTAGAGAACGTCTACCACTATGACGGACAAGGAAGGTGAACTCTGACTGCTCCAACGTCTAGAACTAACGCAAGGAAATGCGCGTGCCCGTGCTGTCGTTCATTAGCCCCGTGCGACTACTGCCAACGGCTCAAGGAAGTCACACGGTAATAAGAGACTGACACTAATTAGTAAGCAAATAAATGCTATGCTCACCTTTGCTTGAACACAAGTGTGACAAGTTTTAATTCAGAAAGTCGAGTGAGCGAGAATGAGAGATTTTTGGTTCAGCGCTTAACATCAAGGGCTTTAGCGCTGGTGAGGGATGACATGAGGTGAGTATGGAGCAGCACCGGAATTAAGGGCGGGGGAAATGGGAAGTCCCCGAGAAAACCTGCCGACCAATGGCACCGTCCGGCCCGATTCCCACATACGAAAATCCGGGGACCGACCCCGCCGGGAAGCAGAAAGTCGAATATATTTATTTGGTGAGAGCTTGATTTCTAAGTGCTAAGCTCTCGTGGGGATGATATAAAACGACTCCTGAGACGACGAAACGCTAGTTCAGAAGAAGAGAATAACTCCAATAAAACGCGCAAGTCAACTGCAAGTTTCCCACATGCAAGTATCGGAGTGAACCCACAACGAATAGAATGCAAATAGCCGTTGTGGGAGGAGCTTAGTCTCTACTACAACAACCACTGCAACCTCATCATTAAAAATAAATCATACTTACGACATTCGTAACAAACAGTAGCCTACATTGATAGTACCTCACATCCACAGCAGTTTTCGACAGCCAACGACTGCCTGTATTTCTAGATCGTCTAGTCTAAATCTGTGTTAGCGGTTTAAAATCGTCCAAATGTTAAAAGTTGATAATTTTACATTTGTGCGAAATAAAGTTAGTTTTATAGACGTTACTAATGACTACAATATCGCCTTACGGAAAAGTTTTAGCCAGCAATGTATTCCCGTTACGTCATGTCTAAGCAAAAATGTGCATGATATGGCAGCATATACAACTACTTAAACCATTGAACTTAATAAGATGAAATAATTTTCACTGAACTTATAGGTAAGGGGGTATGTACTCAAAGTTTTGAAATGACAAAAAAAAATTTGTTTCATTTTTTGTAACTTATAAAAAATAATCAATGGTGTATGATTTCAGTGTGAATTATTTAATTCAATCAAATATGGCGATTTAAATTGGGTGCATGTCATATTGACATGCAAGGTTTGAGTTTGACATGACATTATCGTTATCCTATGTAAGATTTATTTTCACAAGAATATAATGCAATCACTAGATAGTCTATAAAACTAAACTTATTTCGTTCAGGTAAAATAAGAAGCAAAAAGAATTCTTCACACTGTCACAACATTAATTCAAATCAACAGGTCTGTTTACTTAATGAACACATTGCATATTGACAATATCGGTATAGAATGGTCAGCTGGACTTGGACCACTGTAGTGACACTGTATTTGTTTTCGCTGCTAATGGAGGGCGAATTAAATTTGCAACGATACGGGAGGCCGAGGCAAGAGAAGACGGAGCTAGGCCGCCAGCGCTGGCCGTACATCTCCCCGCCGAGACAGGTCAATTTGCGTGCGTGAGAATTACTGTGGGCGAAGCAAGGACTAAATTGCAAGACAGCCCTGAGTAGCGACGTGAAGTATCGCTGCCCACCCTTGTACACTGGCCACTTACTCTACACTCCTCAGAGGCTAACAGGGTCGTGTGTCAGGCCGCGTTACACACACTACTACATCCATAGTCTAGTCCAAGTCCTCGTCACATATATTCAAACACAAGATATTGCACAAACGAATGTCAATATTTTGGGGAACCAATCCTCACATTTAGAGGAACAAAAAATGTAATATAAACATACGTCCTGAAAGTGCACCGTTTCAGCATTACAGTTCGCAAAACATGACCTACAGTTCTGAAACATGTAATTGTTCGTATTTACCGTCCGCTGTCACCAGTGGCGGGTTTGAAGGTCCCGTGTCCCCTAAGACGGCGATGAGTGAGTGAGAGATTTTGGTCAGCACTTAACATCGAGGTCTTTAGCGCTGGTGAAGGGTGACATGAGGTGAGTATAGAGCGGCACCGGAATGAATGGGCGGGGGGAAACAGGAGATCCCCGAGAAAACCCGCCGACCAGCGGCATCGTCCGGCACGATTCCCACATGCGAAAATCCGGGGACCGACCCCGCCGGGAATCGATCCCTCCCTTGGTGGGAGGCGAGAGGTTTGACCTCTCGGCCACCGCGGCCCCAAGACGGCGATGAATTGCTCAAATGAATTCGTCTATCTGGGTACCGTCGTTCTAATAACCGTGCACGATACAAACACTAAGGAGCACTGCCATTACCGTTTTCCAATCCCATACTCAAAATGTGCATCAGCTAACTCTGCGTCGGTATGCCCCACCAATCTCTTATTCAGTACACGTCCCACTGCTCACATGCGACGAAGTCCAACTCCATGGTTCCGCGGGCATATGATATGGGCTTGCCAATAATAGCTGCGATGGTATTCCACAGTAAAATAATCCAGCTCGTTGTGCATATATGCACTGCAACCTGCAGCGCAGAAACGACATATTATCGGACTAACGTTTATATAGCATTTATATTCCTCTGTGATGATTGTGCCTTCAAAATACTGAAATGCAATTTTGCAGAATCCGATATATAGGCTGTTGGGGAATTACAAGGTTATACTTCACGGAAGTGTTTTTTAACCCTGGAGGGAGAAATATTATATGAACGAAGGTATGTAAATGACTAGTTTTTTTTTAAAGCGTATAGTACATTCCCCGTGAGAGGGATCATATTACTGTGGAATGCCATCACAGCTATGGTGTGCTGACAATCCCAAACCAGATGTGCTGTATAGGCTACTAATCGGTAGAGGCACACAGCCCGCTGTAGCATCAAGGTGGAAGCGACTGTAAGTGCCACTTAACATGTAACAGTAACATCTGTGTAATATTTCTGTTCCACCGTGTAGGGCATACAATGTACTTGCTAGTTGTGAAGAAATGAAGCGTTATGAATTTATTCCTCCGGATGTAACGAATGTTTCCCTAAATTATTGACATTAATTTTTCACCATTTTGTAGTGTTTTTAATCTCTTGCGACTTCAAACGAAATATACATTTAATGACGGTATATTTGTACTAACACTGTTCACGCTGTATGTGTGTGTACTGCTCTTTGTCACTAATTGTGCGTATAAAGAACTAAGCAACATATCTATACCAACAAAAAATACACTTTACTAGCATCTAACGCGTGTTAACTCTCAGAAAATAAAAAAAAAGGTTTTTTTATAACTCGTGGAAACAAATCAGCTGACTGCATGATAGACTTTCCTTTCCCAGCTAAAGTACGTCTACGTACAAGGTTACCACGAGGAACGCTGTCAGTATGAAAGAGCTATGAACGCATGTGAAAATGTTCGCATGGCGATGTCAATACGTTTATGTGGCGAATATATCAGGAAGGTGATGTCTATCTTCCCTGACGCAAGTTTCTATTCTGGTCACGAAGCTCCCTCACACGTTCCAGTGCCTCCATACTTATGCGCTACACCCCCTATGAATGCCAAGTATGTTGAAGTACGGTGTTTGTCTCGATACACCCGATCCTTTCAGGTTCTTATCTAGGTAGGCTGCGTTGGTGTATGCGAGGCACAAAACCGATGGAGCGTTAAGAGCGACGTCGGCCGGCCTACGTAATGCATTATCGCCTCTACACGCAACCCAACAACTGGCGCGCAGATCTTTTATTTTATTCATATTCCTATGGGACTGTAAGCTGTGAACATATTATTTTATTTGCGAAACCTATGGTTCAAATTCCAGTGCTTATTTCTATCATTGGGTTTTTCGGATCCGGTTGGAATATCCCTAGATACGGAAGTGTAAATAAGCTGTTTTTAGCCATGTTGAGAGTCTTGAAAATAGTTTTTCCAATAAGCGATCCTAATTTTTAAACTGATAGAAACATTGTTTGAAATGTGTTTTCTTTTCATAGATGTACAAACGTAATGCACGTTGAAATGTTTCTTACAAGCATGATTACTCGTAACTCGCTGCAATGCGTTTTAAGCGCAGGTAGATAGGAACCATAAATACCACCACAACAAAAACAATTCGTGTATGCCGAGGTTTGGGGCTCGAGGAAGTCAGGGCACTTCACCGAACCTGGACATCACACGTGCATCGTACGCAATAATGCGCTGGTCAACTAGCCAATGGTCCATTCCTATGCCAGTGTGTTACACGGTGACTGTCCACGCTCTCCATTCTCCACACTCTAAAAATAGTTTGTAAATGTGCCACACGTGCGTACAGGAGCGCTAAGAAAGTAGGTATGGTAGAATTGTTTCTCAGACATCCATGGTAGCTCTCCTAAACATTTTTTATAAAACAGTCAAACGTATATTGAAGTTACTAGACTTGTATTGTAACAAGTGTATAAGTTTGCATATTTATAAGGCGGAAGTATAGTAACTGACCGATACTGCGTTTAAGTTAAAAGCTCCCTAAACCTTTTAGGAAGTTCTTTTTACAGTGATGCAGGGGTGCCCGTCCCTCTCAGGACCCAATGCGCACCCCCTCCCAAAAAAACTCAAAAACAAATTTGCTACGAGTTACACTTCAGTAATAGCGAGATATTTAGACTACCTTTTCGTAAAAACAACCGCAAACTAATACAAATGCTCTGATTTTTACTAGCCTACTTTGCAGGTAATAGATAGCCCTTTTACAATCATGAAAACATGTTTAGTTTATGATTAAACATTTTGATCTTGAAAAACAAAAATCCCCCTCCCCCAAAAAAATTACAAATGCGCAACTTGTGGGCAACCCTGCCGTGATGTACCGCTTCGTTCCGTACAGGACGTTTCATAATATCAATGCTCCTCGTGGTCAACCTGTATATACACTGGGGTTACTGAAAATTACACCGACGAACAAACGCAAACACAACTCAACGAGACAGTACAGAAATCTAGCACACTAAATAACGGATACAGGTATCCGCGCACGGTCAGCTGAAGTGGTTGGGATATTGCTCTTACTACCTAACACGCATTCAGTATTGTATGTGAGCGAACACAGGAATATAAAGGATATGTTGGCACAAATGCGATAAAAGAAATAGTACAAAACACTGATCCAGAAGTGTCGGTCACCAGAGAACGCTTATATCAGAACTGTCTGATGAAGCAGACGCAACGAGACTAAATCAGAGAAATACGTTGTTATCCATATTAATCCTAGTACATAAACAAAGAAGTCTATTTACTAGTCTGCGACGGTTACCGATTCGGGTATTTTATACGTTACAGTGTGCCTCATTCTTAGACTGAAGTGTGCATTTACTGAGCATTCTCTGTCGTAAACACTTTAATTGTTGAGGAACGCGCTGTTCCGAAAGATCCTGGATTTCAACTTCGGGCTTAAGGCTCGGTTTCATTCGCCATATTTTATTTTGTTATTTTTCGCTTTTTTGGAATTCTGAGAAAAAAATGTTAATTCGGCGACAATACCGCAAATTGTATTTACCTTGAGCTATACAATGTAAGCATGGAAATAGAGCTAGTGGTGTATAGTCAGGTGACAATTTGTCGGGCAAATTATGAATATAAACAAATTTACCACACAGATTGCGGCGTAAATTGTAAGTTAACAGCAAAATCGGAAGGTCTGTACTGTAGCGAAATGTAAATAGAATTTGAGCTATAATCGCATATTTAACATTTTTCTTCTTAGAATTAAATTAATCCAAACATAATAGAATTACATATGGAGACTGAAACTGAGCATTTAAAATATTTAAAATGTATTTTGAACACCTGTAACATCATTCTAAAGGACTGAAACAATTCACCATATTATTAACCTACAGAAAAATGCTATGTGGGAAAAAAAATGTAAATGTGTGAACGTCACCGAACAATGCCATGGCAGTATACTCCTGGTGTGCCTGGCAACACAGGCTAAAACATCGGCCAGGAGGAAGCTGCTTCAGCCTGCAACACGGCAAGAGGCCCTGAATAATCCGCCAAGTCTGCGGCGCGCGCGATTATCAATTCATTAGCGGCGCGAGATAAGCGAGGGGCTGGCATGCGCACATGTTGGCTCGGCGTGCTAAGAATATGACTTGCTAGCTCGACACGTGTTGGCACAAGACAGCAACCTTCTTCCTCCCGTACCTAAGCAACACAAAGCATATTTCTCGGACCTGCTCGCCTCGCAACCCTACAGCCTCGCTGTCATAAATTACCGGTATAAGTAGGGGCGTCGAGCGTAAGGTGGTTGCCTTCCTGAAGCTTTCAGCCATATCTCACGGCCGGAGTGGTAACAGCTGTAAGGGCGATAATTGCAGTGCACCAATAACCACATCGCTGCCATACGCAAGCTGTAGTCTATCCCGCGAACGGGTGCACTTGACTAACAGCTGGTAAATGCCAATTCCGATACTAAATCGAATACGTTATTTACGTGGGAAAAAAACATATTTTATCTTTATTCTGGCAACCAAAAGCTTACTTATACGTAGGATAGACTATAAGTTTCCCATCAGTGACCAGCCTGGACACGATTTTGAGCGGTAACCCTATATAACTACATCGTCATATCCAATGCAAGCATCCTCGTAGTTTCTTTGTTCCACTTCTTACACTGTGAGATACGGCAATTTAAAAAAAAACTTTGACGAAAATGGATGGATTCTAATAGCTAGTGCCGTGCAAATATAGTGTTACAATTTTGGCGACAGTCACTGGCCTGTACCCACCCGAAAACATTCCGTGACGTTGTTGGCTCCGGGCACTCGTGTCTCTGTGTGCCCGTATGACAGGATATTGAGCATTTTACAGAAAACCTTATATCATCAGGTGAAAACGACATTTAGGCGCGCTACACAAGCTTCCGGCCAACAGCAGGCATCAGATGAGTAGACGTATCAATTGAAGTCCAGTCTGTTACCTGATAATTACGCGACATTTGCAGGTCACTAGTAGTAGCACTTACAGGAAGCAAGTACCATTCCGCCATTGCCTGGAACCTATTTTATTTCAGTACTATACATATTTGGGACAAGTTAAATTTTCTCGCAAGGCAAAAAAAAATCTTTCTTCACGCTCCGCTGCAGCGCAGTTCCAGAGTCATCGACAAGGCCAAGACAGGCGGAACAACTGATACTGACCACGGCGGTACAAGAACAGGTCTGGACACGCGCTTGGAAACTTGACCCCCTTGTTGTTTGGCTGCAGTTCACCAAGTTACCGCAAACGCTGTATGTCTTTGGCGCTGCAATCAGGGCGGTCGGGCTCAAACTCCATCCACTCTCTCCCACTAAGATAAATAATTTATCAAAACGTATTTTTTTTATCAATTAATGAAATATTTCCTTTGCTCATAATCCTAAAGCATGGCTCCAGCAATCTTTATTAACTTAATAATGTAAACACTGGGAAAAAGTGGGTGGTGTTTGAGCCAAAGATGCACAGCACTCTCGGTAACTTGGTGAACTGCTGCCAAACAACAAGGGGGTCGAGAAAAATACACTGGTAGATAGGCGAGTGTCCAGACCTGTACTTCTACGACTATGATGCTGACCGACAATAAACGGGGAAGGATATCCGAAAACCAAGTAAAACCAAAATCAGCATGTCTGGGCGATTAATCTAACCCAGGTTGTTCCGAATGCGAGTCCAGTGATTACCAGTGCGCCGTCCAAATATTGTGGACAACTGGTCTGCTTCAAATACGTTATTTTTCCGTTGAATAAGCACTGGTCTATTGAGTGATTACATTTACAACTACATAAAGCACACCAACTATAACTTTTGTTGGTGTTTAGATTAACAATCCGGTGGGTGGGTCCGAGAACCAATTCTACTTGCGGCCGCTAATTTAACAAAATTATGAATTTTGCAACCGTTATTTTTTCCTCAGCGCATAAAGCTAAGTAGTTCACTTTCGCTATGCATTTGCAAGACGAATAGCTTGGTTATTTTCGTAACCCAGCACCCTATCTTCATTACGCGCATGACATCAGATCAGCGTGCAAGAGTTCCTCCTCTTACTGTCCGCTTTTTACGGTCAGACACATAGCGGAACCAAATTGTATTAAAGTATGAGATAAATGTCCAGTACAGGTTTATTTCGTAGTTTGTGTTCAATGCAGTTGCAATACATTTTATATACAGCAGTCTGAAAATGTTGATTTCAGTACGAAAACAAGGGGAAAGAGGGCTACTGAACAGTATTTATAATGCGCACGGTGTCTCGAAAATCTCATTGCAAACGCGTTTGCACTATTGATGTTTTATTTTCAGATATGAACACTTCGGAAAAACGTTTTCAAGTTCTGTTAAATAAAAAAAGCGTACGTCAAACAACCTGCATAAGAGATCATACCTCAGGTGTACAGACGCTTTTATACGACCCACGTTCGTGTCTTTACTGCATCACGCAAGAAGATAAAGTAGGGAGTGCGGACAAACTATCTGTTCATGCAAGGGGTGGAAAAACTGACGTTTGAGAAGCCACGTCGGCAGCCACATCACCATAAAAAAATTATGGAATGATGACAGCTTGCGTGTCCTGTAAAAGCTGTCATCTGGCAAGTTTACGTGCTCGTTTATTTGCGGACAGAAAGAAGTACTGTAGCTTCACCCAACAAGTTATGTGTGCCAACTAGATAATGTTGTTTTCCAGCAAAGAAACAAGCCTGCAGACGCCTTATGTCTAGTGTATTATAATTTCTACAGTGCACGGAATCCCCTGTTCCTCGCATAGTCACCGGAACTAGTCTATGTCGCTTCCCATTTCTAAACCCCTTAAAAGCGATGGATACTCCACTAATGTTTTATATGCATTAATCCTATTACACAGGAGAATCTTTCTTGTACATGAAAGTGAGCATCAACTGAGAAAAAAGGAGGTTTACACAAACTAGTATCTTGTCAAATTGATTTATCTGTAAATTTTTAGTTCAGAATTAGTGAATATTCACGTATTTACTTTTGAAATGCTGCCACTATACACCGGAATTAGTGAATATTCACAAATTTGCCACAAGGTTTTTTTCACAGATTCAACTAGTAAAACGGCTCTATCCGTAATCTGTGAAAACCACTGGCGAATTTTGTGAATACTCACTAAGTACTATTTACAGTATACACACGGTTAACCTTTTTGCACAAGGTGTGCATCATTATGGGCGTTCACGTGACAGAAATGTATAATGCTTAATTTTGTATTTGCACGAAATAGTGTTCGTATTGCAGACGTTACTTGTCACTACATTTTCCACTTGTAAATATTTTTTAGTTCTCATATGTTTCCTATTGTTGCATGTCAAAGTCAGAAATTGCAAGTTCCGGAAACATAGGAATAACAAAAAACCAAGTGACTTACCAGAATGAAATAATTTGAACTGAAATGAGATATTATGGGCAATATGCTAAAATATTTAAAACCACACAGTGAAATTCCTTCGCACTTAAAAAAAATCTTTAAATTATGACAATTTACTTCATTAATGGCAATTTTTTTTAAAAAAGATAAAAGGGCTTTTTGTGTGTTCTTAAAAATTTTTGCATATGGCCCAATACATAATGTCAGTGTAAATTATTTCATTCTAGTAAGACACTTGGTTTATGTTATTCTTATGGACGAGTGCAAAATTTGACTTTAACAAGTCGCTATGGGGAAAATATAAGAGCTAAAAAATGTTTACAAGTACATAATAGGTAAAGTCTATAAAACAAACATAAAATTATGAATTATGAATTTTTGCCACGTGAACAGCTTTAATATGTTGAATGCACAGTTTTAAAGCTGCATTTGGGGTAATAATGGTAATTAGCGCAATATGCATTGTGTCTGCACCGAAAATAAATAACAAAATGTAAAATCTGTCGGTGGTTTAAGGCATATAATGTCGGATCCGGCAATGTTACTTCAACAGCTCCTTTAGCCCAGCCGGACACTATCTATATATAAAAACTTTGCGTTCTGCACGTTATTTTGTTCAAAAACATTTGCGTATGAATAAACATTGTTTATTTAGATTCGACTCGTACAAGAAATATAACGAAACATATAACCGCCCACATCCTGAACTAACTATAGTTTATACAAGTCCTCTTGTACGCTAGCTACTATGTACTATGCTCGGCGGATATTAACGTAATAAGTTCGGTAGAATGAGTGAAGAGATTTTTAGCGTTGGTGAGGGGCGACATGATATGAATATGGAGCAGTGCCGGAATGAACGGGCTGAGGAAACTGGAGATCCCCGAGAAAACCCGTCGACAAGCGACATCATCCGGCACGTTTCCCATATTTTAGCCACCCCACTAAAGCTAGATTCACATTCAGTCACACACGCGTAAGTGACAATGATAATGATTGCATTAACACTCAGTGTTTGTTCTTTTACACACGCGTACATCCACGAGGATGAAGCCCACTATTACATCGTGTTCCTTCACACTCAGATACGGCGCCTGTTTAATTATTTCTGGAGACCCGGGAAAAAAAATTGTCAAGTTCATCAGTGCCGAGGTGTTGTCAAATTTAAGAATCCGCTCATCTGTTACAATGTGATTGGCTGTAGCTTTAAGCCCACAGTCAACCCAGTGCTGCCACGTAAATGCGTGACAAATTACGACGTCACAAATGTTTGACGTAATTAGCTGGTACACAGTCTCCTGTTAACTTCAATTGAACATGTTACTAGCCACACCTAGGCGGTGTCGAAGTATCTTATTTATTCTGAATTGAAGTTATATGCAAATTTTAAAAATTTTGAAGGAAATTATATGCATAGTTTAAACCGCTCCCTTGATATAATTTAAATCAATAGGCAACAATGAACGACAACATGACAGTAACGAGTACATGCCATGTTCAATTGGACTGAATTGATGCAAATTAGACAGTCAATAAAAGCTGTAGTTCCTGCTAACTTCTGCACGCAATCCGGCTAAACGAGCCTCCTTATCCGCGCTTCAAATGCGTTGCTGTGAATTACGACTGTTCTTCTTTTCACTAAACTATTAAGCGCTAATTATGTTTCAATATCTACGGAAAAAACACACACTTCAAACTACATCACTATAATTTAAAAAACTCGGCACGTTTATTAGAACATAATTTTCGGACCCCTCAAATTGGCTACATATAGCCTTTCCAGGCTGCAGTATCTGGAAAAATAACAACCGGATTATAAAAAACACAACAGAAACGAGCTTTAGACTTTGAACTATGCTGCCCCATCTCCCCGCATTTAAAAAATTAGGTCACCGCTTAAAAAAAAGTTCCATAGTAAAAATCGATAATACTAAAGCATTGCACGCCAGGATGAGTGATTTTGCGCGGAAATGCATTATATACGCCGGTCAGCGGCAACTTTACCGTTCCATAGATTTTCTACCTAACACAAACACAGTCCATCTAGGGAAGGTCCTAAAGGTCTAGCTCTTTAGTTTTGCAGTTGTTTTGAATATATGTTTTTTAAACGCAAATTAATACGTATATGAACAATTCATTCTTACATTTTTAACACTAATATATCATCGTTTGTATCTGAATTTTACTGTTGAAATACACCAAACGGATTTTTAGATTTTTGCCCCTGAAATATAACCTATTTTGCTGTCAAAATTAACCAAAGTGAAGCAAAATATATTTTTTTTTTCTATTAAACGGCACAGTATTTTAAAAATCGATCTGGCAAAATTGTGTATCGTACGACTGTACACAGTCTCAAAAATTTTCAAAGCATTTGGTTGAAAAATATTATAGTTATTTGCAATTGTTTGAAATAAATGAAAGACCATGGCCATAAGGTAAATGCACAAAAGAAAATTTCTCTCTTGGTAACGTTAAAAGAACACACTCTGTAATCCACATTACGTTACCAAAGCCAAATCATTGTTTAATGTTCAGTTATTCGCTAATGCTGAAGACAATAAGGCCTGCTGATTACGAAGAGCCTCCGGACCGGTAGCCGCAGCGCCGACCCGGTGGTCAGGAACTGTTTAATACCTGCTAATACAGCATGGACGAGTGCGGTTGGTCTGTGAGGAGGGGTGGGGGTGCACGTAGATGAACGCAAGCAGGAGGTAATGTTTCCGCTGCGGAAGTTATCCGCAGGGCGCGCGATGACAAACTGCCCCACAGCTAACGTCGCGTCGCGGCGCTGACCACGTGATCAAGCACGCAGAGGCGAGACTAAGCCCACTTTTACAACTCAAGTGCCCCTGTGTCGTATACGTTGTTGAGTATTTCCTTTTTGCCACGTAAGAAACTTGATACATACAAAATACTCGTTACCATTTCAATATAACTACACTCAGTTACACATAACTAATTACTAAGTTACTCATTTTCTAGTTTCTAAATACTAACTTATCTAAATAAAAAAATACTAAATATCTAATGCACAGAGACCTGAAAAGTTCGCGTTATTTTCTGACTGCAAACTAGACTGCGAGCTGCTGTTCTATCGCTCGACGTCTTCCACTGGCCTACAATGTCGAGACTTGAGGCAGGGAACGCTTTTGGCCAACAAGTCAAATTTCCACTGTAGAGTGGCCAATCACTAGGGACAGGAATATTTCGCGAATTCAATGACCTGCATGCTAGAATCAGTTATCCTACGCATACTCAAGCTCAGACCATTTTTTTGTCCACTAGCTGCTTCTCGGTGGAACAGCAGACGATGAACAATTAGACGAAACTTCAGTATGCATGGGACAACGGATTCTATCACGTGGGTGGTTGAATTCGCAAATTTTCCTGTCCCTATAGTAAACTCAGTCAAATACGCAATCATTCACGCATACATTATATAATGGCCAGTGGCTAAAGATATCACAGATTGTGTTCAAGGATGTACAGGACGCTAAGATCTAGTATGTTCCCCCCTTTCATTCCGGCTCTGCTTCATACTCGCCTCATGTTTCCCCTCACCAGCGCTGAAGAGATCTCGATGTTCAGCGCTGACCAAAATATCTCATTCACTCATTCTAGTATGTTCCCAAATACATGCATGTATCTACTAATGTAAATTGGAACACGTTGTAATTATAGAGATTCCACACGTCGCGTCGCCATCGCCTCAACAGCGCCTGCAAAATAGCTTGCCACGCGCTACCCGACCATAGTCTTTATAGTGCCTTACCGAACTTGGAAAGCGTGCACCCACAACATGGCGTACACAGTCAGACACGAACCCCTTCCAGCACCACGCTGCCGAACATCAAAGGTACCTCATGCCATTTTAGTTCCTCCTTACTTACACATTCTGTTTTACGCGTGCTCGCTGGCGCACGTCGAGCATTCTCCAGAGCAGGAGTGTCGCCGACTACACCCGTCGTACTGGGACGCCGGGCATTTGTGTGTGAGTGCTGCACGGTAACACCGTTCATACGTTATTAATTTGTTTTCATCTGCAACTGCAAGCTCTAGGAGAGACTCGCCTTTAATGATGGGGAAGTATCAATCTGCATGTCAAAGTAACACATTTGCTTCCAACTGTGGCAAAAATAACATATAGACATAACAACCTCTCAAGGAAGCCGCCAACCAGGGTTTCACAGCAAGGAAGTGGCCGAACACTAAGGTCAACAATGACAAGCGCTTCAATAGTCGCATCGCCGATACGTGCCAGGGACTGAACTACTGTGCAAGTTTTTCGCCGAGCTGTTTTTACTACGGGACCTTGGTGGTAATCACGCAATTTTACTGGTCTAAAATACGTAGCTAAGCATATAACCGAATAATAAGTGCATTTTGAGGTAGGGTATGTCAGTCTGAAAAGCCGTTTGTTAGCTATGCTGGAGGGTTCGGAACAGTGGTTCGGAACGTGGTGCCTTGACGGCAACGATTTTGTGAAATTTTGTGGACGTACGACATTGCAGCTCTATATCGTCTCAGAAAACCAAGCGTGAGAAAAGAAAAACAAAATAATAACCAATACGAAGAACATGTTGCATGTCCGTATGCAGGCAATATCAAAGTTTTCTACGATTCATTCGTCGAAGAATATCATAGTTCAGTCAGATTTTGTTGAATTATTCCTTTGCGTTTTACTACGTCTATCTGTGTCGTTTCAGATGTGTGAAAGGTGTTAATATGACCAACATCGGTCACTTTTGCAGAACTATAAACTCAGGAATTATCTTCGGAAACAAGGATAGACATGTTATGTTATTCAGTAAGATGCGAAATCTGGCGGTTTTCCAGCAGTTCAACCTAGCCACTGTGATACCAACAACCTGCTTCCGCGCCAAGAAAATCATCTCATAACATCATAGAATAAATACCAACTTGCAACATATCTTGCAGAAAGTCTTTAGTGGCGTTCTTTAAAATTTAAAACAAGCAGAAACGAAAGTCACTAACGATACATCTTCAGTCACGACCAGTTTAGTTTTCATCTCTTTTCGCTATACCTAAATGAGCAACAAATCGTACACGCGCAGGAAAATGCTTCATCAGTGCCACACTGCAGCGTATTTCCACGACACGCAGTTCCTTGTACAATTACCTTTTATATTATAAAGTATTTAAGAATGAGTGAGTGAAGAGATTTTAGTCAGCAGTTAACATCTAGGTTTTTAACGCTGGTGAGGTGTGACATGTTAGTATGGAGCAGCGCTTGATGAAGGGGCGGGGGAAACGGGAGATCCCCGAGAAAACCCGCCGACCAGCGGCATCGCTCGGTACGATTCCCACATACGAAAATTCGGGGACCGACCCCGCCGGGAATCGAACCCGGATCATCTTGTTGGGAGGCGACAACCGCGGCCCCAAGTAGTAATAAAATACTATAGTTAACTCCCAGCATTTTTTGTGCGGAAGAGCGTACATTTTTATTCACAAGCCGTGAATCATGTTGGGAGTCCATATTCACCAGGGCAGTGTCGCCTTTCGACCTAAATTTTGACACGAACTATGGGATTTTTGTAGTTGCTAGCAGACCCTATGACCGTCAGCTACGATGTACACACATATTCGGCTAACAAATCTACAGGTCGACTTTTAATGCCCACTTAGTTACTTTGTATCCAACTACATCCCATTTTCGACAGACAGAATGAGATATTTGCTGCAAAGTAAATAATCTAAATACGAATCCCGCAGCTCACTACGCAAGTACACAGCCCAATATTGCTAGTGCAACGCCATATGCAGGAGCTTAAATATACCACAGCGTCAAACATACAAGTTTACTCAGTTTTGTTCGAAAAGCTTATGTTTAAAATCCTGCTGGTGAAGACAACACATAAGACAGTTTAGTTATGAGTTCGTACAGGCAGAACTTGAAACGAACAGTTACATTTGAATTCTCGAGTAAACTATTTTCACAGAAAAATATACTGGAGAGCACAGGATGTAACAAGACGTCCTTGTACACTGATTTTCTGGACACAGCGCTTCAAGGTCGACCTTACTGCTCCGTCGCTTTTGAGCCTCTGACACGCGGGTAGGCCACAGCGTTGGGAGGCCGGCATAACCACTCAAGTGTTTGTGTTACGAGACGAGGCGTTGCACCATGCCAGGACTGTTTACACGAGCATAGTACGCGCACATGGTGATGTTCGCGTATGTATTCAGTGACGGCTATTCGGGTGCACATTCTAAACAGCTGGTGTGAGCTATCACACATTCTTGTAATCACATTCAATAAAGGTACTTCCTGTTTGGCCCAAGTTCATTAGTCGGCCTCGGTACTGTGGTAGGCTAGGCGCCGGTCTACGGTACGAGAGGTCCTGGGTTCAAATCCCGGCTCGGACACGGATGTTGTGTTGTCACTTCACCTCACTTCACTATCATCTCTATACCTCGAGTGGGAAAAAATCGTATATTTATATTTGTATGAAATAGAGTTAGTTATTTAGACGTTTCTTGGGAGTCTATTGTCTTACAAAAAAAAGTAGCTCAGCCAGTTTTCGCATGATGGCACTTAACAGTCAAAATATGCACGTTTTAGTTCTTATAAGTTGCTAAAACCAATGAACATAACTAAACTAAAAATTCACACTGAAACTACATGTCACGACATGTTTTAAAATCCATTACACAATATTTTTTTTTATTTAAAAAAAATTCTGAAATTTTTAATTTGTGTTTCTGTGACAAGTAGTTTCAGCGTGACTTTCAAATTTATTTATGTTCATTGGTTTTTGCGGCTTATGAAAACTAAAAATGTGCAAATTTTGAAATTGAAGTGCCATTATGGAAAAAAAAAAAACGGTTAAGCTAATTTTTTTTTGTAAGAGGAAAATATACACCCAAGTAATGTTTGCAAAACTAACACTATTTCATACAAATATTTAAAATATGATTTTCCCTACTTGGACGTACTCTCACCTCATCCTTATTTATTCCCAATGTTTCGAGGGAGGCGCCCCCCCCCCCTCCCGAAGTAACTCGGTCGAAGCCCCTGAATATCATCTAAGCGTTTTTTTTTTTTTTTTAATAAATGTAGTTTACTTATGATTCGCTTCTATACTGTATACAGACTTTGCTTTGAACTGTTAACAATTCCCCTGGCCGTGAACTCTTTGATTTGTTAGAGGAAAGCTCACACCACGGTGGATAATCACCTCTCTCTTCTCGAAATATAAGTTTATGGGGGTACGTTAGGTACGACAGCTTTAATTTAACTGTTGTAGAAGTTCGAAGTCTGATAGCAAAAAGGCAAGAAATAACGTCAACGGTTATTAATGTTCCGCGAGGAGCGAAGACTTCGGAAAAGGCCTTGATGTACCAGAAGCGAACCAGCGAGCGAAAAGTTCCGTATAAAACCACGTTAACCGAGTGGCGTCAGCTGCGCAGAGCGCGTTTACGACGCCACGAAACACATCAAACCATTCTTGCAGCCAAGGCCAATAGAAATAGGAT
>PNEQ01074218.1:131651-150001 GCA_003012365.1 Medauroidea extradentata
TATATATATATATATATATATATATATATATATATATATATATATATATATATATATATATATATATATATATATATATATAAATGTTATGTTGGTTTGTGTACGCTTCAAAAACTCAAGTTCTGCACCGATCGAGCTGAAATTTTAGAATGATATACAATCCGCATCAAGGATTGTTTTTATCTAATTTGCGACCGCGAAAAAAAGAGCGAGGAAAACACTCGCTGACAACTCAGGTATGGTATAAAGTTTGGGGTGTGGGAATGGTGAGGTTAAGGGTTCGTATCCCGTGCAAGACTTTGCGATGGGAATTACATGACATCATACAAGCGTATTGCGCGCGCTCTTTACACTGTTATTGAATACGCTAGCTGTTAAATGCCGGGCAGCTGTTTTGCGGTGGAAGCCGCAGCCGGGCAGCTGTTTTATAGAGAAATAAAGATGAATTAAAAAATAAGTTCTGCAATTAAAGTAGGCTTAGCGCAGTGGACTGGACAAATATGTTTGTATTTGATGTTCCAAAGATAAACAGTGAATATAGTATAATATAGAATATTGTATCACCATCAATTAACACGTAACTAAAAGTTAGTTACTCTTTTCTATAGTACACGCGGGCGAAGCCGCAACGGGACAGCTAGTTGTTTATGTTTATTGATAGTGGGTTGGATAAAAAAAAATTGTTTACATAAACTTTAATTTGAAATGTATAGTTAAAATAGTCTTAAACCGAAACAGGTCGTTGTTACAAACGCTAACAATAAAAACGATACGAAACGTATGCAAATTGATATGCGTATTTTTTTCTTCTCTTAAGCACAGAACCTTAGAACCTGACAACACAACAGTGAATTAAAGTTAGTTTCCTAAACGACTTCAGTGTGTGAACAAAGAATCCAATAAATAGGAAGCCTAACTTACTTTTTAAAAACTGGTATTAATAAAACTCGCCATAATAAAAAAAATCGGAACTGCTAAGAAAAGTATTAGAACGTAGTGGTTGTCCGTCGAAAGCAACTTAATTAAATTATACTCGAATACTTCGCTTACGTTTACAGATCTGTGTTCATTTCCGTGTATTTCCTCAGTGGAAAAAACTGTGAACAAATTTAAAGTCTGTAAAACAAATAATTGCGATAGCTCTAAAGGCAAACTACGAGGCATACGTTAATTAAAGATTACAGCTAAGAATATGTTTGCCACATAAATCTTCATCTCTAGTGACTGTAAAACCTTAATTTCATTTTCAAAAAATAACAAAAGACGATCTTGTTTAATAATGGAATGAGTTTTTCACCCTTCGAAATATGAGCATAGATTATCAATAAAAATCACATTTTACTTGACGAAAAAAAAAAAAAATTTGAAATTATATAGGCCTAACTTTACTGTTTATTTCCTGCAGGCTTAATTTTGAAAACAAGTCAAATTCATATTTAAATATTAACTTTAAAAAAATTAAAACTTTAAGTGTGTGTGTGTGTGTGCGCGAGCACAACCACACACACAACACACACACACACACACATATATATGTGTGTGTGTGTGTACACACATACATGTGAGAGTGTGTGTATGAGGATATATTCATGCATAAAGAGTTGCCAACACCATAAGCACAATTCAAAAATGAAATACGAAATGTAAAAGTAAAGGAATGATAAACAAAGCAATATTTTAGTGTTGCACGTGTCACCAGGCTGAAGTATAAAATATTAAAGCACGCTGTGAATCTAGACTGGCGAAGTGTGAACTGAATTACAACAGTTGTAATATTCAACGTGACGGTATCCTCTCCAGTAGCAATCCATCTTCCACTCTCAGTGACAGGAGATAAAACATGTAATTTGGTGTTATCAGTACCCTCATTACTCGACACATGAATGTTCGCTGTCGCAGATATGACAGCGGTTATAGAACGCACTCCACGACCTACCCCACAGTCAGCCATCAAAGTGACAGCAGGAGGGGAAAACACTGCGGGAAGTTCATGTACTGATCGCACACACCCTCGTTGTTAAACTAGTTACTAGCGTGAATATTTATGTTGCAACTTCTTTGTTTAAAAGTTTGCAATACCCTGCTCTATCCGCCATGTTATTTCTACATTTTATGATCAGACCAAGGTAAGAAAACAACAAAAATAATACTAATACGGGTTAAAAATTATATTAAATTCCCAGATTTCAACTGTAAAAATTTAATAAAAAACTGCTGCAAAAAAACTATATAATAATACTTGGGTCACCAAAGTTTATTACAAGCTCCCCTCCCCCACCCCCGGCCGTACTTTCCGTTATTTAAAAATAATAATAGCAATAACCAGCATCGAGAAGCACATTCAATGTTCAGGTAAAATTAAACGTTAGATTCTAATACAGTCTACAGTTTGTTTAAGGATGTAACCGTTTCTAAATTCTCCAATTGAGTCAAAATCATAAAGAACCGAGTAATGAACTGTCTTAATGGAAGCGTTTTTTGAAATGGGAAAGTAATTTTAAATTTTAATATGCATGGAACACAAATTTATGCTTTACGATTCAATCTAAATACTGGTGAAATGAATTTAATAATCTGAAAGTTTTTTTTTTTTTTTTGCTGTTGTTAATCACTTCTTATATGACTATATTAATTCTCTTAACCACGCAGGTACGCACTTCTGAATAACTTTTGTATAGAATTTAACTGGTTACGACTATTTGGTAGTTGTACTGACACCATTTACGTGATAAAGACGTAACAAGGTAAACTGAGAACTGTCATGTACGTATGAAACGTACCACTCAGGCCAGATGACGAATAAAGTGAGACATCGGATGTTACGAGAAGTTTAAAAGGAAGGGAGGGGGGAGAGAGGGAAATATTCTGGCGCGCTAATAAACTCCTGGGATTCAAAGTGCTAAGTTGTACGCACCAGCGAATCAACAAATCAGAATAACTACGACTGCATGAACGGAATGAGGACGTAAATTGCGTTTTCATCCTGAACATGGTTTACGGCGGTCGTTAACATCATCGCGAACCTCGCAATAATGTCCTGCCACCCCCCCCCTATCCAGCGGGACAGTTGCCCAGCGGGGCAGAGCGGATTGCGCGGGCATTTTATGACACGGCTCGCAGCACTGATTCCATTGGCTCCGCGGGGGCCACTCCCGAACATTGCCAATTAGCCAGATGACAATGTGTGCCCCGCCCCCTAGGCAGCAACAGCCTCATTCATTCGCCCGCGGCGCGCGCCTGAGGCAAGGCAACAGTCGAGATAGTGCAACTGTCGCTAATTATTTCACCATCCAACCTCCTATTATGTAAAGAATACGTGTTAAATATTCAACACATCTAATTAACGTCTGTTCTCAAAAGGCTTCAAACGACGTCAAAGGTTGTATTAATATTGCTCCCTCAATTGTTAAACTTTATTTTCTCCATTCATATACGAAACTGATGTTTGCACAATCATTTTGTCGTACGAATGTGTTTTATACGTCACAATTTCTAATTAAGTCTTAAAATCTCCACTAAGAAATTATAGTACAACCTTACTTTAAGAAAAATAGATAAGTGCTTAACTCGTGTTCCTCGGTCGCTTTTAGCGATCACAAAACACATTCCGGCATTCAAAACAATACCTAACAACTACCGTACCTACATCACCAAATTTCAAACATGTTGTAACTATATATACACACACATACCGTAGAACTGCAAACGAAACCGTTTATCCACCTATTATATTGCAATCGTAAAATCATCTGAGCTTTATATAGATGAAAACTTGCTATATTTTTGCGGTATGGAAATAATACTTGGTTAGGAAAGATATCAGCAGTAACATGTTCACATACGAAAACAAAACAATATCATCTCAGGTATGCCACCAAAAACCCGAAAGATGAAATTACTTCCATATTTCCTAGACTTGCATCTCTGGTAGCTGTCATAGTGTAGCATATTATGTTTTCTAAGCAACGTTATTTCGTAATCCTTCGTATAAACAGCGTTTTACGATCATATATTTGACTGCGAAATTTATTGGGTGGGGGGGGGGGAATAGGACGTTTTATTTTAGAGAAGCCGTGTCCCAATTAGCAGTATTAGTTAAAGGGACACGTGAACTGAATTAGTAAAGGCATATTTGGTATTTCAGTTGGCCAATTTAGTTTGAAGTTTGTAATTAAGATTTATGGATACAAAATTCATGATAACATTCAAATTTAATAACATAACGTTACATGTTTCTAAACTACTGATTAGAACACGGTCTGATAGTAGTAAAAGTGTAGGTCCTAAGGAAATGGCTGATGAACTGAACAATCAGTACATCTAGTGTTTGTAAAGTTGGCAACGGTACAAGATACCAAACAGGACCGAAATGAGCTGCAGTAGGTCCTAGGTCTGAACAACAGAGAACAGTTACGTACGATCAGAAGTAATCATCGGTGAAATGTTTTATCCATGAACGCTAACATGTAAGAGCACGCAGTACATGTCGGTATGCTTGAAGACGCAGCGTCGTGACGTGTGAACACACAACAGACCGCGAGCACAGAGGGCGGTGGTCGGCGTCTCGTAGCGACGGACGACGCGGAGCTACTGAGGCGTCCAGGCGCTCAGCGTGGTCATGCGCTCGCGGGGAGGATGCCCGACGCCAGCGCCGCGACGCCGTCAGCTGTGCGCGCCAATATCGCCCCAACCACCCCGCCTCTCTCTCTCTCTCTCTCTCTCTCTCTCTCTCTCTCTCTCTCTGGCGCCCTTGTTTTCATGCCGCTTAATTATCTTCGTAGTAAATAAACAAATATCGTATAGGGCGCCTACCCGACCGAGAACAAGGCACCACATCTCAACAGAAGATTTCAGACTGGGAGTCTGTAGGCGACTGAGACCCTGAAGAATGACATGGGAATGAAACTCTACGGTGAACAAGCATTGGAATGCGAAGGACGGGAGAAAACGAGAGTATGCTGAAAAAAACCGACCGGATCGGTGGCGCTCTCTAGCCACTGCGCCACGTAGGTCCTCAAACTTTAGGGCTCTCTCTCTCTCTAATACGCATGTCGTTGAACTCATGAAATACTCCTTTCCTAGTTATAGGACAACCGGTAAAAAATTAAATGCCGAAAGAGGGATGCAGTGCACTTTGTCGCGTAGTTGCGACCAATGAAAATTATAGCGTCTTCACTTTAAGTCGCGTTCAGGCGTATCGTCAACGGTAATGTTGCATGCAGGCTCAGTGGCTTGCGCATAGTGGCTATGATACACGTGGATCTCCGTGCTAGTGCCAACCTTATAGCTTCGTTTTCTTCCGGCGAGCAGACGTGGGAGCATGGGCCAGGTAGGATACCACGTTTACACATTTAGCTAACAGCGCGGTGGGTTACTAGAAACTAAACCAACGGTTCAGGCAGGCACCAGGGAAGGAACCGGCCATGGTCTGCAGTGAGGAATTATTCCAGCATCCGCCTGGAGAAATACTGTCAGATCATCGAAAACAGAAAGAAGGATAGCAGATCCCATGTTAAATATCACCACCTGCTGTTTGCATCGACGCAGCGCAACGCAAGTTCAGAGCAAGTAAAACGGGGATTATATTGCATGTATGTATATAATTCGAATGCAGCACAACCAGATGCAACCGCAGGTGCAAATTTTGCGTTGCACCCATAAAAGCGATATTCAATTGGCCCATTGGACTGGTAATCAAATTTGGATACTCAGGAATGCGAGGTGGTGATGGGAGAGGGTTTTACGGTCATTTAACAACGAGATATTAACAGCCGATGAGGGTGAAGAGATGTGAAAGGACAGCACAACATCCACACCCCCAACCAGGATTCGAATCCAGGACCAATCGCACCCTAGACCGTCGCCTAACCTACTACACTATCAAGGCTGGTTCTGGAATGCGAGGCCATTGTTTTAACCAACGCGCCAACTTGCCCGGAGTGCATACGGCACTAAGCTGAATTACTGAAACCAGAACATTTACTCTGTAAAGTAAACCGAACTTAGCGCTAACAAATATGGTATACAAGGCTATGTCCAAAAACGCAATTTATACGAATGGAAGCGACGTAGATCGAATTTGTTCACGAGATCAACACTTTCAAACTGTTATTAAATACACTATTTTGAAAACTGTTTTTTAAAATAACAAAAATGTACGTGTTTAAAACGAATTACCTCAAGGAAAATTTGACGCATAGAAAGGTTTCGTTTAATTTGTATAGGGACAGTAAAAATATTCGTTTTGCATTAAAATAGTTTATCAGTTATATAAGGTTAGTCTTAATTATTTTTAAAACGAGCTTTGTGTTTACGTATTCTTTTTTTTTCCGAATTTTTATTTTACAAAGCATTTATTTGCAAACAATATACCAAGATAAATTTTAGAAACAGTACAAATAAAAAGAACGGGAAATGTGTCAAAACGTTATCAGGTACGGGTAATGCTAATGGTGGAATCATAATGGTATGACAGATGCGACGAGAATGCCTGCGATGCAAATAACAAAATATGTCAGTCAATCAGCGTAGAGGTGGGCGTTCTGACGTCACAAGAACCTCGGTACTGACGTACTGACTGACTGTTATTGACGTCGCTTCTGTCGCGCCATTGTGATTCCACCATGACGATGTATTCGAACACACGTTAAGTCAGTGATAAACATGACGATATAGGCTGAGTCACTCCATTTACATATTTTTAAGTGAAATGATTTGTAACTATGCAACTGTAGCGTTCCGAAAAATACTTTAACACCTACTTAGTCCCGCAGCATTGTCGGTAAAGCGCACGAACCACCTGTCGCCTCTAGCTGCTTCTGGCACCGAGATGCCTTATTGGCTAGATTGTCTCATTAATAACGGAAAGCGTATAGATTGTTTGGACTGGCACGCACTACTTGTTCTCCCAATTAACGTCACTGCCAAACATACCCGGGGGCCTCAATAACCAGGTTAGACGTCACAGTATACAGCATGAAGGCACAGAACATTGAGAAATACAGAAGTGCAACAGGAAGTAGGCAAGCAAACTCAAGTCACACAAGCCAGCAAAATGGCTTCGCAGGCCAGCAACATGGCGGAAACGCCTACCGTCAATCAACGTAGAGTGACTGCTCTGCTACGGCCAATAATAAAACCTGCAGTAACATGCAGGAGCCATACATACACTGGGCCACAGGCAGCCAATAAGCGGCGATGTTCACTCGTATCGGATAAGTCGCCACGTCATTTCACGTCTGTATTACTATTTGGTCTGTTGTGGTCGGGCTGTATACAAAATCGAAACAAAATATACAGCGTAGGAAAAATGTTTACAGCCAGTGGCGTAGCGCGTATTGTCACACGGTGTGCGGTGCTAAGCAATGCCTATACTCAACACTGAGTTGGCTGTGGAACCGTTAGAATTGTTGGTATGTGTGTTTCGGGATAAAGTAAGCACTTTTTAAATCCTAGTGAACTGTTTATTTTCTGATTATTAATAGTTCCCTGCGACTTTTTAATGTAAAAAAACCAACCCAATTAACAACCTAAGTGTACAGATTATACCATACTCAAGAGTTAACTTCTGAACTGGATTTAATTACTTGGACATAGACTAACGTTAGACGGTTTCAAATAAGCTTACGCAATACAGAATTATTTTTTTTAGACTGTATCGAATGCTTTAATCGCGCTGTACAGTTTATACGAAATCAGAAACAAGTTAAAAAATGAAATATTTCTCTACTCCATTGCAATATACATTACTGTCAAAGAAAACTAAAGAGAATAGAAAAACATAAATAAGCAGAGTATGTTTTAGTCAACACGATACAAACACTTCATAAATGGAATCGGGCAAAATTAAACCAACGACAAAAAATACAAGAAATAAAAATCAAAAATCAAAAGAAAAACCCAGACCATCAAGGCTGACAACCCAAGTTTGAGGTCTGTTTTGGCAAATGGACAAACAGAAAAAAATATAGTAACAATATGACACAACGAAGAGGCGAAAACAAAAACCAGTTACATATCAGACACGAACTGCGAAACAACATGTGACACAACGATGAGACAAAACATAAAAAACAGTATTATTCCAGACAGTCAGTATAACGACGTTTCGGGAACTGGAATCTGTTCCTGTCATCAGGAAGACACACAGGGTTCAGGAACACGAGAGCGGCTTGAAGATAAATCCAATCATGCACTCCCATTGCACAGTTCTTTCAAAGATCTTTCATTCTGAAGTAACAAAAAAAAAATTATATTTTAAAATTATTATTCTGGACAAAATGGTCTTCAAACGTGGTCACTATCGTGAACCACCTTTACAAGCAGGTACACTCCACAGCCAGCAGCGTGCAAGAGGCAAGGTACGAACTATCCCGTTTAGTTGGTTCGCGATAGTCAACACTTTCGACGATCCCCTTTTCTTGAAGTTAAATTCCAAGTTTGATACAATCTATACACTGCCATTGTTACTAAGGTTGCTTTGCTTATATTGAAACGTGGCAGGAAAGTATAAAGTATGTGTAAGAAAGAAGTAACTAGGGCTTTAAAAGTGGGCACTTAATCCCGAACCAGCTATATACACCTAGGTGTACGCAACACAACTGGCGTGTCTTCAAAGCGGACTCTGCTTGTAAAACAACCACGCTAGGCCAATGTTGACAGTGTAGTCGCAGTAGAGGGACCATCCACACCGCACGTCTGGGCCAGGGTTACAACGTTAAGCCTTGCCCCGGGCCTAACACGCTCCCGCGGGGCCGGCGATAGCACACATCTCGCATGTATGTGAGCGACACCACTTTGCCTCATTCCACACCCTGCCCTGTGGGTGCGCCAGATAACGCCCAACTTCACAAGCCGAGCACGTTCACCTTCACCCGAACGACTGGCCGACCTCGTGTTTCCCGCAGACACAGGAATACTCATTTTCCGAGGGAAACGACTGCAGCGGCGACCTCTCCGCGTCACAAAGTCGCTCTTTACTGCTTCATCAATGCTTTCTGTCTTTAATGAAAGAAAGACTGAGCGAGGAATGACAGTTAAAAAGTTGGAACTAGCCTATAAAATAGTTGACACAGCAATGGTTTACTGAGGATTCCAGTCCGTTTCCTCGTAGTCCGAAGTCGCTTTAACCAACATTGGCCCCAAAAGTCTCCTCAAAGAACGGCACTTCACCTCACACGCCTGCAAGGCTAACTCGTCGTAAACATATGAAAATTACATTTAAAAAAGCACAAACATTTGTTTTACTTTTTAATGCAAGTATTTCACGCTAATATAGGGAAGACATTACATTTATAACTGAAATAACCCCCATCCATACAACATCCACTGTATGTTCGTCCAAATCGTTCTACGTTCTTCTGTATCTACCAACAGATGCCTCTACAGCTTTCAGAGTTACGAAAAGAAAAACTTCACTGTTCACTGTATTTTATACAAAGTGTACGTTATAAGTAATCAAATTGTGGAACAAACTCGACCACCGACATCTCACGATAAACCCACAGAATAAAGTTTTGTCTGAAATTCATAACCGACCGCAGTTAGATTTTGAACATTAATTTCAACAGAACTGTTCGAAAAGTAGTTTATCGGCATGCTTAGTTTCAGATTTGCCGAAATCCACCGTACGACGAATAAATATAGGTAACTAGCTGCGAATTTACTAACAACGTTGCTCAGCTTCCACTAAACGTGTCAGAACAGCGTGATTTGAGCGCATGGCTGGCACACCGTTCACATAATTAGGTTAGGTTCAAATGTTACAACGTTTCCGCTAGTCTGCTGGTGAGGACGAGAATATAAAGAACATAAATCAACGTTAAAAACGTTAACCGTAATGTACAGGCTTCCGAAACTCACTACAGGAAAAAAATAAATATTTTTCTCGAACTGCACTGGAAAAATTTTTGCAGGGGTTACTCATTACATCAGATCAAAAATATTGAGTCGGGATTGGACGTACACAATTTCGATGCTATAACAGAATCACAAAAAATACGTGATTTCGACGGAATAATCTAAAGGTCCGGCAATTAGTTGGTTTTTTTTTCCTGTACATGTCAGTAGTAATTTTCAACGTATTTTATTGTTACTCATGCTGCTGCAACAAGCCTATAGTCAAATTGAAAAATTTACGGAATTATCTCATTTAAAGAGCTGTCCTATTGAAAACAAGAATGCACACAAACGTTTTACCTAGTAGATCTGCTGGCGATTCATAAACTAGGATAAACATGAAGAAGGTGATGACAAGTATGTTTCGTCTTAAGTCTAAGCAGTATAGAATACATAGGCTAGGGTTGTCCAGGGCTGAAAACTGAAGTATACAGACGTCAGTAGTAGAAGCGACTACCACACAACTACCCGGAAATTTGCACAGCATTATAATCTATTCCCTGTAAGATGAGCTGTTGTTAAGCCCTTGTTTGTCCTTCGAGTCTATGTGTATCTCTCCGCATCTTGCAAATACAAGCATAACAGCGCAGATTGTATGAACATTCGCAGTGTATGTACATATTTCACCGCGACCAACAGTTAACGCCTGTGGTCAGAATAAAATATTTCTTTTACATTATCATTCTCGAGTAGACGGTCATCAGAAAGTGTTCACTTGGCCGTGAAATGGCCCGCACTAATACGGCACGATAAGTACTACGAGGGTACAGTTGCAATATACAGACTGTATCTAAATTTTACAGACAAACTTTGGCATATTAAACGTTATGAAAAATGAAGTAGAAAAAATAGAGAACATATATCGCAAAAATGGAATATGAAGGGAGCAATAAACCCTTGAAAATTGAAATTTGAAACAGTGTTTCCGAAAAAAATTTGAAACCACGTGAGATAAAAGGACAAGACCGAGAACATTGTTTAATTTTATTGAGATCTGTTATCTCACAGCAAATGCACGTTCAAACCTTCCGCCATTTTGAAAATCCAGACAGCGCCAAAGTTTTACGACACACAAGAGTGGTTACTCACCCCTGTTATTTTTATAACGGCGGAAGGCTTTAACGAACATTTGCTGTGAGATTACAAATCTCGATAACATAAAATAATGTTCTGGATTTTGTCCTTTTATCTCACTTGGTTTACGATTTTTTTCCTTCAAAAAACACCGTTTCAAATTTCAATTTTCTATGGCTTATTGCTCCCTTCATATACCATTTATGCGATATGTGTTCTCCATTTTTTTACTTCAATTTTCGTAACGTTTCATATGCCACAGTTTGTCTGTCGAATTTAGATACAGCCTGTATAACGTACACGCAGGCTTAAGCATGGGTCGGATCCGCGTGCGCTTCATGTCAGATACGCCCACTCCACTCGACGATAGGCTAACAAACAAGTCGATACGGAGAATATAAAAAAACGCGGAAGTAAAAATGGGGTTAACCGAACAGCGGAGGCTTGGTAATAACCATTAAATGGTTCCTGTGGACGGCTACGGGCCTGGTCAGCGTCACAGAGATGCTGGAGAGAAACTCAAATTAAGTTACAGCTAACGTTACTTCACGCCACGTAATATCACTTCACGTGAACGCAGGAAGTAGCAATAATCGTATCGACACAGCAGTGCAGCTGCCACCCCACCCTCTATCGCACTCCCTTCCCCCCGCCAAGCCGTTAAAACAGAGAGCGTGCTGGCCATCTTCGCTATTGATTGTTTCCTAAAACTCGATTATCTGCTGTTCTGCACTCGTCCCGAAATTTCTCCGGGCGAGCAAGTTGAAGAATTCAGAAGCAAGGAGGCCTAGCTGATTAACGTAATTTCTCGTTTGAAGCACGAATTACCAAGAACGCTTTGAATTCTTGTCGGCGTCACTTGCAATATACTACGTCTTAATGCAGGCGGCAATTGAAAAATCTTATGCCAAAAGAATCTTTTAACGAACGGAAAAATTTTCCTCGTAAAATGGAGCCTGTAGTGAGGAAAACGTTTGCAGTTGTACAAAGGATTATGTTCTCAACATTCGTTGATGTGGTACCCAAGGAACTGAGATAAAAAAAAAAGTACGTCAGCATAATTTAGTAGTGCACTTATAAACATGAATGGCATTCGTGTGGTTTACTCCGTGAAGATTGACTATATAAATTTACAACGATATGTATTATACAGGCTGTCCTTGAATAATGTTCAACATGCAAATTTGGACTCTAATAATCCATTACGCAAAAACTATGAGAGACAAAAAAATGTATAAGAGCAAAATTTAATTACATTTTGTGTATAAAATAAGGGAAAAATATGGCGCAAACATAAAAATAAAAACATGGTGATGAAAATTACTGTGGCACCGCGCCCTTAAGGGCATCGGGTGCACGTAAAACAGAACAATTGTTGAACTGCGCGTGTTGTCTTGTAGAGTGGCCACTGTAGTTAACTGCTTAAGTTACTGGTCCTAACAACAAAGTTAGTAGTTACAACTGCAATCATGGGGCATTTGAGAACATTTTAGAAGTTCACGCACAATTTCGAAACCACCCTTTCAGAACAACGCGTATTTTATGCTATATAACAATTAGTGAGGTAGAGAATAAAAATAAAAAAATCATTACTTAATGACTTCAGTACATGCCTACTTATATGACTGATCTGACCTATCAGCAGCTGCTTAGAGAGAAACAATCATTTGTACCCATATTTTACATTTTAAAGACCAATATTTTATTGTTATTTCACAAGCTCCACGATAAAAATATTCAAACCTTAATTTCATATACCTTAAGACATTGCTAGTGTTTATTTCTTTATTTACTACAAGAAATTACCACGATACTTTTAATACTTTCCTTTTTTGTAGTTGTAAAAATTATGGAGCTTAAATTTTAAAATAATTAAAAAATGTCGAAATAAATAGTATACAATTAATACCGAGTTGATAAATTAAATGTGAATTACATCACAACTTTAGAAATAAAATACATATTTGTTGCCGATCCCTTTCAAGGACTTCATTGTTCGTAGATTTGTCAATAAAAGAACAAAGCGTGTTTTAATACAATCTGTATTTAAGAATATTTCAATAGCAGAATAGTAGTTTCCACCGTTTATCTTGTTTCTAACATTCGCTTAATATTTTCCGTCCAATTTTCAACATAAGAATTCCACTACACGACGTTTAGAGAACTACATGGATGTTTAGCACAGAGTAAATTATAGGGGTACAGTTGAAAGTCCCATTGAGTCGAGCCAACAACGCAAATAATATACATACACGGAGTACCGCACGAGTGTTGATAACTAAGTATCTGACGTACACTTACAGCTCCAACTTATCAACAGATGACGTGCTAAATACAGTATCCTCTTAAAATGCCTACTACATATACCTACAAACACATAAATAAGGTAAATGATGTTACAAGAAGGGACGACATCACAAACTCACAAATGTCAGAAGAAAATATTTATAAAACGCAATTAAACCCGTTTTGTTACCAACTTAAATCATATGCCGATTTGCTTCGAACAGCAGGTACGCCATCAGAACCAACGCCAGCTACAGACATGGCCTTCACAGCTAATGTGTAACTATACGCGTACGAATACATACACTCACTGTCAAAATGGCTACAATTCGTTTCGCATAACTTAAGTAAAACTGGAAAGTTCCGCGTGTACGAGTTAAGTGTCAAACGACGTTTTTATTTCTAAAATTAACCTGAGATGTACACATCACCATTTGTACGGTAAACGTTGTCCTTCATTGTGACACATATTACAAAATATTAACAGTTATTGCCAATAAGTATCTGTAATATTTTACTGAAGTTATACAAAACAAAGAATACCAATAATAAAACTTTAAAAAGTCAGTATTAAATACTCACTAGCGTCGTTAAAAAGTATGTGATATATTACGACAACCTAAAAATTTTTTTCAAGGTACCTCTTTGTAAGTACTGTTGTTCAAAATTGTGTAATAATTTGCACTTTAACTGAATAAATTGCCAAACTGCTTTTAAAAAAAAGTGGTTGTGAAAAATTCAGCTCTGCCAGTGTTGCCAGAGCAGGACTAGGAAATTCACTAGACGCATAAGGCCACAGGCCCCTATTTATGCTGTGATTGCGAGTTTAATTTTTTAAATCCTGAAAGTGAGCAAATATCGCAAAACAGTTACATAGCAATATTCTAAATTATTTGTACTGTGTAGCTTTTTTTTGTATAATTTTAGCTAATTATCGACTTAATTCAACTTTCTTAAAGTCAATAATTAGCCAAAATTATAAAAACAATTATAAAAACATATGTTTTGAAATAATTAGGCTGCATAACAATTCCCAATATTTCTATGAAATGGTTTTGCGATATCTACTTTTTTCCCATGATTTAAACAACTTAATTTACTAAAATAACATAAATAGGGATCCGTGGCCTTAACAGAAATGTTCGTCAAGTGTTTATGAAAACACCGATCTTTCCACCGACCAACGCCACTAAGACGAAACTCTGCCATTGGAGTCTTCAGCTTTACTAAACGCGCATCAGTCTGTGTTGAACAAACCTTTTCCGGACACGTAAATTCCCTAACTTTCGGCACCAGCCTACCAGCCACCCATGAGAGGCTGCAGTTTATTTTCTACTGCGACTACTGGTCACCGGCATCAGTACTCGACGTTCTCTGAACTTAAACTAACGTGAAACACTAATCAACAGTGTCGTTGTCCCGACAACATTTCGAATTAGATTATGTTCATGTACACTTTATTATAAAACCCCACAAGCAAGAGATCATTATTTGCACTAAATATATTTATTAAAACACGGCTATTTAAGTCATATGGCAAGGGAGAAAAAGTCACAAGTTGGTAGTTGGTTACTTTTCTGCAAACAAAAAAACTTCCCAGATTTTTTAAATATATAATTTTGACCATTTACTTTAACATTTGCAAAAACATTCCCATTGAACTAAAATTGCATTTCGAACATTAACAATGCTGATACTCAGCTGGATGTGAGGAAATTTTATTTTAAAGCACTGCCAAATTTATTTTATGCCTGTCGAGTTTGTATTCTTATAGTCATTGAGTCGAAACAAATGTTCATCCGACAGCATTTAGTTGAACGAAGTAGCCTAATAGTACTACATTTATTACTATGCAGGCTCTACGCTGCTGATTATATGCGAAAAATGATGTCATGTCGGCAACGCCAAAGTAACGATAAAGGGGAATTGATAGTTCGCGTACAATGGGAGCTGATAAGCAAACAACAGATCAGTTAACATTTTATATCGATTATTATTCAGCAAGGGAATTTATCGCTTCTATACTCTGATTCATATAAGTTTGGACAAATTTGACAGCAATTTATGGGCAGTAATTTTGATTTATTTTGTGATTTGTTGCACAATTCAAGATATTTTTAACTCTAAAATTAACGTTAGATGTCCATTTCAGCATGTGTACTGCAAAGTTTGTCTTGTGTAGTGACACAAATAACAAAATATTAAAAATTACTGTCCATAAGTCGCTGTCAAATTTATCCAAACTTATATGAAATGGAGTATAGCAACAACCACCACCGAAAGTTTGTTCATGGATGAAATGTCTACCTAGAAAAATTGACCGTAAAGTCTGGACACACGAACCATTCAATTAAAAAAAAAGCCTTACATTCAAGTGCTTACTTCTGAAAAGAATATTATTCGCCAGAAAACTGTACTGTTACGTCCACACCATTCTGCAGTTTCACTACAAACTGTACACTTTGCTTTAAAATAAATGTATGCGAAAAGGCATTGTTTTCATTGAGCGCACAACGCTACATGCAGGGTATACATACTGTCAAATTTTAATTTTAATCGTCCCTAATACAGAACATTTCTTACTTGCCTATCCGAACGTGTCTAAGAGTTTCAAAACATGAAGCAACCTGACCTAGTTCTACCAATGATATTTCCACCTGACAATTTGCATATTTTTCTTGATATATGAAGTTAATTATAGCTTGTTGATCAGTGGCGAATCGTGCTCGTGTTCCAAGGCATGCAATATAAGCTCCGACTATACGCTTTGAGCACGTGGACTCAATGTGCCTACCTGATGTATTCAATTAACGCGTGTTGTGTAGACCGAGGTATATTACTGGACAATACGTTCCTTGCCTCTTGTACGCTACAGGATCGAAACTCTACGTACCTCTACAAGTCTAATGGGTCCACAGACATCTCAGAGTTGTGTATAGTCACTGCTTAGCATTGCATGCCACGATACGCCACAGTTGTTGATGACGCAACGGCCAAGAAATACGTCATGTGAAACCCAGTTTAAAACCTCGACCTGGACTTGGTACGTAAATTATGCATCTATTGATTTAGAGACTGGAAAAATTCGCGGGTTCACTGACCCGTCGACTAGCCTCCAAGAATATATGTTTACTGAAGCAAATAGCAACTGCTAGTTGGCTACTCGCAGTAGGTCTGCGTTTAGTTACTTCTTTGTTATTGGCTGAGTGCCCTGTAAGAGTTATCAAAATCTAGAGGCAAGATTATTTCGCGTATTAATTCTAGGTCAGGTAGAATGCAAATAATGTATACTTCACTACTTCTGTGATTAGACGACAACTGTTTTAACACATCTTTGACGACTGCAAGCCGGTGATAAATACGTGAACAACTCGAGGTGGTAACACGTGTTACGGTCAGAAGCCAATGGATATTTGACTTTGACCAGTGTGTAATAGGTCTGAGAAGTCTAGGCTGTTGCCAGATTAATACACGAAATACTCGTGCCTCTACAAATAAGTCAAGGGCCAGTTGCGAAAGTTGCACGATGTCGATGTTACAGTTGCTTGAAGTCTAACTTGTGCCTAAACGAAACGCGAATTTTTCCGTCTCTAGTCATAGTGTCTGCAGTATGCACGAACTGCACCAGCACACTAGACATAAAGCCATTAATATGCGTGCCAAAACTACCGTTCCATCAATACTCCCAGCAGCAATTCTTCGCGCGCTTGGCATGATTTCCGGACGTCCGATCTGAGCTGTAATGTTCCGGGCATCACTCACACGCGGCGCCGCATACTAATCAATAACGAATAAAAAAAATAGAAGGCTGTGGAAGCGGTGAACGTTGTTACCCTCTTCCTATCGTGCGAAGCAACTTTCCGACGGTCGAACGCTCAGCACTCTAGTCCAGCTCCGTATAAAGGTGGTCGGGGGAGCATAAAAGGTCGAAGAGGAGTGAGAGATCCCGCCAAGTTCTGAATAAAAAGGCACTTGTCTCTCTCGTTTTTGATGGATGTCTCTTATTCTCTCGGCCGTTGCGTTGGAGTGCCGGCGGCGCCCATCGATTACAAGCGCACCATGACGCCTAGAGTACGCCCAAACTTGATAGGCAGAGAACGCGGGGGAGAAGGTACGGCGTTATCCAACATGACCTCCAGCAGAAATTACTACCGGCTCAGCTTGCATCGTCTACAAGCACTGAAATACATCGTTGTTGGAAATTATAAATTATCTAAGTGCCAAAAATATGTTGTTTTTTTTTTTTTGTGAAAAAAAAAAGGGAGGGGGGAACAGCGCTGCAAGAGCATGCCTACACATTAGTAGAGCCAGTGATTTTTGGTGAAAAGAATTCTGCAACAATTTGTTACAATGTCTTATGTGCACATCTGATTTTCTGCTTCATGGTCAGCGATTGGAAGTTTTTAACTTTCGGCGTCTCATGGTCCCACCTGCAAATCACAGACGTGTGTTGTCGCGGTATAACATTGTTCTGGTTGGTGCAGTCAAATGAGCCACGCCTCTTTCCAATTATATTCTACCAATAACTACGAAGTAGTGTTGCAGGCATGCACGCAAGACATTGGAACAAGTTGTTGCAGAATTCTTTTCACCAAAAATCATTGGCTCTACACATTGGACATACAATTATTTCGACGATCATAAAAAAATTTAGGACAATTATTGGGACTAAGCTCTCACAGCAAAACATAGGCATTGCACACGGTTAATGTTGATATGATAAACTCAAGTCGGTCTCTTTTGGCACTTAGGTAATTTAGAATATCCACTCTACTGTTCAAGACTGGATTTGTTTGTATGGACATACTCCATTGCGAAATAAATGACTGTCACAAGAAAATTAAAAGTAAAAATAAGACAAGAAAACATAAATAAGCAGAGTATGCTTTAGTCTTCAGGATACATACACAACATGAAATTCCAAAACTGGAATCTGGTCAGATAAAACAAGGAAACAAACAGAAAAAACCTAGGTTGACATGCGACACGACGATGAGACGAAACAAAAACACAAACAGAATTACAGCAAACGACACAACGATGAGACTAAACAAAACACAAAGATGTCGGACACAAACAGAAAAAACGACAGA
>PNEQ01074221.1:0-10436 GCA_003012365.1 Medauroidea extradentata
ATTTTAAATATATTGTTTGATAATATTTTAAAAACATCTTAAAACATTGCAATAATGTTTCGTTTGCAATGGGTTTGTGCTACTCATAACATTGCTGCAATGTTCCTGTAATGTTTTCTGCATATTTTAAAAAGGTTATAGTAACATATTTATAATATTTCGAAAAATGTTTTTTAAATATATCCTTGCTGCTTGGGAGTTGACAAACTAAAAGATTTTGGCGTAGAAATCAATGACGATCTTTTGACTATAATATTACTCTACAGTTTACCAGAAGAATTTGAGAATTTTAGGTGTGCGATAGAATCCCGAGATGAATTACCAAAACCAGACTCTTTGAGGATAAAAATAGTCGAAGAAAGTGATTCGAGAATGAATAAGTTTTTTAAAAGTCAAGATACTGATGAAGCTAAAAATAGAGAAGGTGTTGTATTTCAGGCTCACAAAAGATATATACGCTGTTTTTCATGTGGACTTCATGGTCACATTGCAAAATTTTGCAGGAAATCTCAATATGAAAGAAAGAAAACAACTTGGTGTAAGAAAGGAAGAGAAGCGTACGAGAGTGATGTCAACACTGAACATAATTCATGTGATTTTTCTGCTGAAGTTGAAAATGAATCAGACTTAATATTGAAAGCAAGTTTGGAAGAGAGTATAAAATTTATTGTTGACTCTGGAGCCACTTATCATCTTATTAATTCTAGCTATGAGAACATACTCAGTGATGTGAAAATATTAAACCCACCATTGAAAATATGTGTAGCTAATGGTGAAATACTCTATGGAAAAAAAGAAAGGCAAACTTACTGGTTTCACAAAGTTCGGAACTGAAGTGAGAATACATGATGTTCTATGTGTCGAAGGAATAAACAGATGTTTGCTATCTATAAAGAAAATGGCTGAAAAAAAGAATTACTACATGCTTTGATTCAAATGGGTTCTCGATCAGAAAAGAAAATAAGTTAATATATCTAGGATATTTTACACGATTGTGTGAAATTGAAATAATGACAAAAAGCTGTTATAGTACATTTTCATTGTGGCATAAAAGACTGGGTTATGCTGAAATAGAATCAGTTAAAAAACTCTCATCAGCTGGAAAAATTTCTCTATGTTCCAGCTGTAATATGAAAGAATGTGTTGCTTGTATTGAAAGAAAAATGACTAGAAAACCTTTCAATGGAACAATAAAGAGAGCACAGAAAGCATTGGTATTGATACATACAGATGTATGCGGACCCATTTCTCCTGATACCATGGATGGCATGAGATACTTCATAACATTCATCGATGATTATTCTCATTATGCAGAAGTACATCTAATAAAGAACAAGAGTGATGCTGTGATGATGTTTGAAAACTTTGTAGAAAGAACGTCAAACAAATTTGGCTATAACATGAAAACAGTTAGGCTTAATGGAGGAACAGAATATGATAAGATACAGAAAATATGTACTGCAAAAGGAATAGTCTTGGAAAAAACACCACGATATACTCCGGAGCTGAATGGAGTAGAAGAAAGATTTAATAGGACGTTACTTGATTCGGCGAGAGCTTCTTTATTTGATTCTAACTTGGACAAAGAATTCTGGGGAGAAGCAATGCTGCATTCTACGTATGCAATAAATAGGAGGCCAACAAGCTCTATTCCTGATAATCTAATTCCAGCAGAAATGTGGCATGGTACAAAACAAGATATGAATAGACTTAAGTCATTTGGCTGTGACGCATATGCAAGACTTCCAAAACAACTGATTACAGGAAAGTTTGAACCAAAAACTATCAAAGTAAAGATGTTGGAATATGCACCAACCGGATATAGACTCTGGGAAGAGGACAATAACAGGGTAATTATTAGTAGATATGTTCACTTTATGGAACTTTGCTATGAAAAAGAAGAGAAACGTTTTAAGAAATTTGAAAGTGAAAAGGAGGAAAAAAATTAAGAAAATGACGAAAAAGAATTGACAGAACTAGATGTGGTTCGACAAAACAATAATGAAAAAATACAACATGATTCGCAAACGAGAATCAGAAGAAAACCAAATGGATGCAGGATTATGAAATATATTCTGCTGAAACATTCGAAAATATTTCTTATAGAGACACATATGACAATGGTTGGAACTCAGCTATAGAAGAAGAATAACATAATATAATGTGAAACAAAACGTGGATAGTTGTTGAACATCATGGAGAACCTCGAATTGATGCAGTTTGGAAATTTAAAGTAAAAATTGATGAAAATGGAGGACAGATAAAAAAGGCACGATTGGCAGCATGAGGCTGTAAGCAAGACGAAAATACATATGGTGAAGTGTATGCACATGTGCCTAGAATGGAAACTATAAGAACTGCATTAGCCCAGGCAGTTAATGAAAATCTTGAAATAGATCAGATGAATGTAAAAGCAGCATATCTTCACAGCACAATAAAGGAAGATGTGTTCATGAAGAAGACACCTGAAGGGTTTGAGAATGAAGGAGGTTTATGTAAACTAGAAAAGGCACTGTATGGACTGAAACAAGCATCACTCGCCTGGATAATTAGATTTTCTGAATTTATGAAAAGCATTGGTTTCAGAAACTCCTGCGTTGATTATTGTTTGTATGTAAAAGAGGCAGCTGAAGGTGATATGTTTGTGATCAATTATGTCGATGATATCATTCTGATTGGTAACCGTACAATGATAAATGAAATAAAATCAAAACTCAAAATTGAGTTTGAAATGAAGGACATAGGAGCAGTGAAGAAATTTCTTGGACTGTGAATAAAAAGAGGTAACAGTCAGAAAGGTCATTGGATGACTATTGATCAAACCGAATACGTATCAAAAGTTATAAAACATTTTGAAATGGAAAATGGAAAAGGAAAATCCACTCCATATGAGACTGGATTAAAACTAGAACCGTGTGAAAACAATGAAAATGACTTGCAATTGAAAACTAAATATCAACAACTGATAGGTTCTCTGAGTTACATAATGACAGAGAGCAGACCTGACATAAGCTTCATTGTTAACTATCTTAGTCGTTTTCAGAAAAATCCGCAAAAAGAACACTTCTCCTGTGCCAAAAGGGTACTGAGATACCTCATTGAGACTGCAAATTATGGACTTATCTTCCACGAGTCGAAACCTTCACAGTTAATTGGATACACAGATGCTTCTTGGGGTGTTAGCGAGGACAGAAAGAGTATATCGGGTTACTGTTTCTGGCTGGGTAAATGTCTCATTGCATGGAAGACACAGAAACAAAAATGTATCAGCTTATCAACTTGTGAAGCCGAATATATAAGTCTGGTAAGTGGTACTCAAGAAGGAATTTGGTTGAAGAATGTATGTGATGAACTCAAAACAGGAAATAAAAATGAAGCTATAAAAATTTACGAAGACAATCAGTCAGCCATAGCAATAGCAAAAAATGTAGAAACCAAATGTTCAAAACATATTGATATAAAATATAATTTTGTTAAGGAGCTTATATCAAACGCAAGAATCACAATTGGATACGTTAATAGTGAAAAACAAATTGTTGATATTTTTACCAAGATTCTGTAATCTTGTAGATTCTTGAAACTTCGAGGATTGCTTGGCATAGTAGAGCTGAAAGAAGTGTGAAATTATGAGGAAGTGTTGATGAATGTAATTTCTGTTGTTTTCTCTAAGCAAGAAAAACAAACTCGTTGTTTTATGGTTTATGTAGTGTAATTAAAGGAATTAAATGTGAGTAACAGATTTTATTATAGTCTTGAATGTATTAATTTCAACAGTATCTCCTATGTTAACATCTTTGACCGAGTCCGCCTAGCGATTGTGGCGCCTTGCGACTGGTCATAAACCAACGAGATATATAGTAAACATAGAGGGGCAGAAGCACTTTCTGGTTGAAGCCCATTTGAACTCGTGTCGGCCATGTTTTCCATCGTCAAAACAAAGGGGCGTGGCAGTGTGTTGGTTAGGGATAATTACGTTTATGTGCCGATAATAACAGAAAAACAAAGCTTATGATGCATTGTGTATATCTATGTGGCATGTAAAGCATATAAATACCTCTGTCTATCGTTTAATAATATTTAGGAACGAGAATAAATCGTAAATACAGGATGAAAACAATTCACGAAAATGTGCAGGTAGCGAGTAATTGGCTCACAATCCAAATATATATAAATTTTAAAAACGATAAAGTAAACATTTGCGTACTTAAAACATACATATTACACATTTCAGTTCTTTGTAATTATTGTTACCTCAGTTTCGTGTATAGTACACTGTGTAAGACTTTGTAAGTTAAGGTTGCGTTTATAGGACTACTGGTAAATGTAAATTATAAAACGTCTGAACATATGCAAATAAGCCTGCATTTATATATACAAATTAAAAATAAATACTATAATACATTCTTATTACTATAAGAAACATGCATATAACATGTCAACTACATCAACAGTAAACAACCATGCGACCCACTCTAACCTTATTTAAGAGCCTCGACCTTATACAAATAAATATATATTTGCAATTGGTATGTCGCCATGTAGCGAGATCAATTCTTACCTGCCTCTCTAGGTTACTATTCCCAAACCCCTCCTGAACCTTCCAACTCCTAACAGTTACCATATCATTCTGTAAAATATTCCTCTTGCCAACCTCACAAGCATAGTCTGTCTAACCAATTCGTTCTCTTCCACTCCACTTGAACCTTCTCACTGGTGTTTACTCTCTCCCATACCCTCCCTTAGCTAGGTGGCAATTTAACCCTTCCCAACCTTCCCCTCTAGTCACAAGTATGAACATCCAGACCAAACTTTCATTTCTTCTTCTGTCTTTTAGTGTACTCCATCCCATTTCCTTCAACATTACAGATGGCCTATGTATTCCTTCATCCTCCTCATAATACCGCTGCCTTCTTCACCTACTATTCACCCATCCCGTTACCCTATTTGCACCTTTTTTCCATTCCCGCACCTCAAGTTTCATATATGTATCCTTCTCTTTGGCAACATATTCCAGCCTATACCATACCATACTATCAAGCAGTATGTATTTTCCTTCTCCTCCCAGTAACGAATTTCTACACAATTCATTAAATGCTATGTTTCGTTAATATTTGATTTGTGTTGATTGTATACCAAAAAATTCGGTAGGTACCTACCTTTTATCCTGTCTCATTACAGCTACCCATAACATAACAGTACAATTTATCTAAACTGCATAAACAAAGCCTATAGTAGTTGTAGTATGCTTTTATTTTACTGCTGTAGTGTGTGCAGCCAAACACTGAGATAGGCATCTCAATATGTTGCGGACTGCAGCAATTTAATACATATTTCATGTTGGCGAGGGTACGAATGTTCTCTAGTGATACATTAATCAGGTGTAGTTGTAACGGACTCGACAAACAAATACTACAACGATCAATATCCCAAAATATTTCTCACCATTCTCGTATAACTTACAACATGCATCAGCTGACAATGTTTTGACTATAGATAAAATGGCCGACCGATTTCAAATAGGCTTCACCTGAGAGCCTTGGAAATAGCTGCTTCCGCCCCTCTTATGTTTACTATATCATAAACTAATGGTAGTCAAAGGTTATATACCTATCATAAAGATGAGCAACTCAATGATTTTTTTTCGTGCTAGTAGTTGCACCTAGCGCTCCCAGTGGTCACTCGTGTAGCTAACGAAAAAAACTAGGTGATGATAGCTCTTCACATGGCGTCTCCATAAACTAATGGCGGAAATTTTAAATTTATTAATTTTCCATGAAAAAACAAAGTTTTTTTTAAAAAATGCACATTTTAATGCCATGGGTACATTTAAATGCTATTTGATAGGTTTTAATTTTTAAATTCTCATAGAGAGTACATATCACAAAACTGTTACATAGAAATGTTGGAAATTTTTTGTACTACGATACGTTTTTTTTACATAAGTTTGCAGCACTTTGTTTCAGTGCCTTATGTACACAACTGCATCTCTGCTTTGTGATCAGTGATTGAATGCCATTGACGTGTGCCAAGCACACCCTCTGGCCTAGCTCATCTGTCGCACCGTATCTGTACCACCCTCCTCCTCCTCCAGCGACACTGTGCCGTGTGAGTGCGTGTGTTTGGGTGTATGTATGTGTTAACCCCTCTGAGTGTGCTAATTGTGTCCAGTGTATTTCTTAATTAATTGGAGTCATCAGTACTTATGGCAACCTTCTTGTGTTATATATGTATTCGTTTTAGTAAGACATGTGTTTTTGAAAGCACCCTTATACGAGGGGCACTATGAACGCACCCCATATCATAAATATGTTACTTTCTTTAACTTGGTGACTCTGATATGCTCAATGCATAATATTTTATTTTCTGTGTAATTATGTCTTTAGTCCAGTGTAGATTTTTATGTGTTAGTTGTATCTTCTCCCGCCACCTCCGCTCGGACGCAGCGCTGTGGTGTTCCGAGCCGGAAACTTTCAGTTGGCATCGGCGCGCGTTCAGGGGCGGCAGCTCGCGTGTGCACTGCGAGACTTTCACCTTGGTTTTATATAAATCACTTTCATTACAATAATTTAAAGTATTTCAACTGGAATGTTTTAGCTTTTGTCGGCCCGGAGGCTCTCCCATCCCCTTCCGGCTCGTGCGCGAGGGGCTTAACAACTTTATCATTTCCACCGGCTTCTAGCCATTATATCAGCACTGCCTACTGAACGGGCCAAAGGTTCAGGCCCGCTGGCTAGTGATGCCTTCTGCACCCTAGTAGTTTGTATGCTTCTGTGAGTAAACGTGAGTAATTATACCACCAATTTCTTATTTTGTTTACGAGTGTTACCTGTGTTCCCTGTGATTTGGTAAGGACTTATGGCGTGTGGCTCGGCTTACAGACCACAGCGTGGGAGAGACCATACAGCTCCCTTCGCCGTACAAATCTCTTAGCATCTATGCACGCAGTCCCTTGGGCCATCGGCGTCACGACCCCGAGACAACAAGGATCTCACTGCTTCAATCAGTCGGGTATTCCTTCTATTACTTCCCCATCCACACCTCATTTCACCTTCACCCTACCGACCCTGCCTAAATACCTCTAATACTGCCTTTCCCACCCACACGCCCACGTCACCGTAACATACAACGTCTGGAAGTTAAACCCGCAAATCACAGACGTGTTGAGTCACAGTTATCCATGTACTGATTGGTACAGTCAAATGAATAATAACTAGGGTCCCTTGTATTCCGCGAAAATAACTTTGTTTCCGTACCTTACGTGCACATCTGCAGATCTGCTTCGTGGTCAGCGATTGGATATTTAACTGTCACGAGCCTTGAGATTTTACCGGCAAATCACAGACATGTGGTGTTGCAGGAAAGTTTTTGTAATTGGCTCAGTCAAATGAGATATGGCTCTTCACACATACATGCTGCCAATAACCATATGGCGCAGAATTGCAGATGTGCACGTAAGGCACTGAAACAAAGTGGGGCAAAATTCTTTTCGCGAAAAAACAGGGTCCCTAATAATAACTCTGCATAAATACACTCTGCCAATAATCATGAAGTTGAGCTACAGGTGTGCACGTGAGAGACTGAAACAAAGTGGAGCAAAAATATTTTCGCGAAAACTACCGGGCCCTACCTACATCATCTCAATTGGCAAGACAAACTTAATTGTTAGCATGTGTGACCTCAATTTTTGTTACTCCTGACCAATATCTGTTGTTTTGCTGTAAAACAGGACATAGTTTGATGTTTAATATATTTTTTCTTAACATCTTCAGTGATCTAATGGCCTGTTTATGTCAGATAAGCAAAATCTTATTGTATTACAAAATACAGCATATTAATATACTAAAACATTTTCCAGATGGCAAAGACGTATCCACAAATTGTTTTGTCACTATTGATCTAGACTGGTACAAAATATGCACTTAATAAATATAATGATTAAATTAAAAACTTTTAGGAACCCTAAAAACATTCATATTGAAGTCTATCACAATTCTGTGACAAGTAGTAATTAATATTCTGATGCTACATAATTTAAATAACTGCTGGTTCAAACTGGGCTTGTTCATAGACATTTGGTTGCAAGGTAATAATGAGATTTCACCTCAAATTCAAATAAATGCCACTAAGCTTAGAGGCTGAGTATAAAACAGCATTATTTGCATTTTTTCCTCCCTTAGTAAAACTTCGGCATATTTTCGACACAACTTACAGAAATACCTAAGAGTTGAAAAGTAACTGTACGATTTAAAAATCTTAAAAAATGTTTTGTCCCTCTCACGACGTATGACAAAAAAGGCAAAAAAAATTACAATAACAAACTGGTTTTGTCATGTCACATATTTTTTAACTCTTAATTAAATCTTCTAAAAATTTGCACATTATTATTAACTTGTAAGCCACTAGTGATAATACCATAGTTACTATATGCACTGAACTGGACACAATTAGTGTGATGACATAGCCTACGATGATGCTCGTTTCAATTAAACTCTCTGGGCCCATGCTAAAGAGTGATACAATTTTTGTCCTTGTTTGTAATAATCAAGTAATAAAGAAACTGAACGGAATTCTTCCATTTTTGAGAATTAAAACAAGGAAGTTACGAACAAAGCCTAAAAGATAATTTTGTCGCATACTCTGAGTTATGTATGTGTAAATAGTGACGAAGTTGCATAACCTAAAAGTAAACATGCATGTTGCTGTCGTTAGAATATAATACTTTTACTTGCAGTTCAATGAAGCGCAGTACATCTGATAAATAATTGAATATACATTTATATACTTTGTAGTTATTTTGAAATAAATCCATTATTATGTTTTATCATGTTTACTGTGTTACAGTTTAGACGAATAGTTTTTTGCCTTTCCCAGCCAATTTGCGACGAAATCTCGTACATTGGCTTGTGATTGGCCTAACCGACATACCGTAACTTTTAAGTTACTTCACAATGTGCACTACACATGGGCAGATGACTGTAATTACAGGTACAGAACGGCGTTTGAGAAATAGAATAGCAAAAATCACAATTTTAGCATTTTTACAGTAGGCCTAGGTAATACGTTGCTTAACCCTTTACCCAAGTGTTATTTTATAGTTACAACTTCATTTTAAGAAAATATGACAGTAGGCAAGGCAATCAAGTTTGGAGAAATTTGGGGTAGTAACACTTAAAATCACCGGGTAGGAAACAAAAAATCTTGGGCAGGGGTATAGAAAATGGTAATGCAAAAGCATTATTAAGGCAGAGGCAGTAAAAATTGTAGGGTATGGACACGAGGCAGTGGTACAGAAAACTGTAGAGTATGTGAACAGAAAATTGCATGCCACGACCATCAAAACGTTAAAAAATGGGACATCTCTGTAGTAAATATGTGGTGCGCCTCAGTGAAACAAGTAACCAAACCTAACAGAGGAATTTAATAAAACGCGAACAAAATGGAAACTATTTATGTAACAAATTCTTACCTGGCCTATTCAGTCTTGGGAGTCTGTGTTGAGCTGCTTTTTACCAGGGCTTAAACAGTTTGACCTGAAATGCAAACTGCGAATCTTCAATTTTCTGTAGATGTCATTATTACTCATTTGAGTAAATCTGGGCGAGGTTACGAGTTTCTTACAAATCTCAAATTGATAATGATCGTAAACCACAGGAAACTTGTGCTTTGAAGTCGATTTATCTTGTCAACAGTGCACAACACTTCGTCATTTTTAATATGTATGTGCGTCACAAATGGACGCCATTACAATTTTCAAATCCGGGCCACTGCGCATGCGCGGAAGAATAACAAAGCACTAGCGCCTGCAGTTGGTCATGAAATTAAAAAGACGGTCAACGAAAGACCTATAGAGATAACACGCCCTGGATGGAGCTATGTATATGTTCATAATCACCACTTTCAGTTGTTATACAAACACTACTACCATAGAACAAAGAGGGCTACTACACTCAACAATTGGTCTTCACATATTAGATGTGTATCACTTTTATAACTAATACTAGCATTATCTTTTATAAAAATACATGTGTCTCTTTTAGCCATACCAGGGGGTCTATTCTGTAACTTTTTATGGTCATCATGATGGCCGAGTTTAGGTCTGTGTTCGCAGTGCTGACCTTCATATCTCTGAGAGCTATTCTGTAAACAATTTGCTGACCTAAATGTAAAGGCTACTAACCTCAGCTGAAAGTCTGGGTAGGAGGCATGGAGGTAAGAAGGGGAGGAGCTGGCATGACGCCACAAACTTGAAGCCGCTAGGCCGCCATCAAGTGGTTGGCAAGAAATGACTTGGATCCGATGTTTTGATTTTTATAGGTGATCAATTTCGTATAAATAGTCGGTGCAATGTGTTGTTAGTGATGTTTAAAGCCAAGTGTATCATTTGTATGAGTGTTTAAATTTCGTAACACACGATGGTTGTTAGTTATAACTCCTAC
>PNEQ01074222.1:0-10436 GCA_003012365.1 Medauroidea extradentata
AAAAAAAAAAAAAAAAAACATTTAGGTGCTGCTGCCTCTTGTGCGCACGTGATCGGGTGCTTTCCTGTATGTGTAAGCAGTACTGCCACCTCTGTCGTTCCGTAATCATGGGACGTGGAGCGCACGACGGGCTAAGTTGGAAGAGTAGCGCGGGATTTGTGTGTCAAGTAATTATTCACTTTTAGAACTACATCTGTACTGTATTGTACCCAATGTTTATGAAACAGTTTAAATTAAAATACTGTGTGATTCAAATCCAAATAAACATACTACAATAATACAGTGATGTACATTAATATCGTAGTAAAACACTTCGCTCGTACGCTTCACAAACGTACACCGAGTTCACTATGCTGCCAACAGATAGCAGGTGGGAGTAGTTTCGGCAATAAGCACCGCCGTAGCAGTAGTGAGCAACGTATTACACATGCAGTCACAATCGAAATATGTCTAACGTACTTCTGGCACTGTAGTTCGAAGCATTCGCATCACAAATTAGGGAGGTTTACCGTACCAAATACTGTAATACGTAATATTGTTGCTCAATGTTTATTTTTGGTTCTGTGTATTAAATATTTAGAACTATGGCGTAGTCTTTAACAGCCAAAAGTATATACTAAAACGAAAAGAGCAAGGAAATGCAGTTAGTATTTTGTTAATAATAAATGTTGTAAAATATGTATACATTATTGTTAATTTGGTTTAGTAATTCTCAGTTCATAAATGTGTAATGTTGATCATATTTGAAGGCGACAGCAATATTAGTGCTAATTGTACTATGATTGTTTTGAGAAAATAACACGAACAAAGCATGGAGGGTTTGTTTAAAAAATTGTATAAGGATATAATTATTGGCGAGTTTAATTAAAAGACTGGGAAGAAAGAACTTCACTGCGGGTTTTATTTTAACAGGTTCAAGCTGACTACAGCATAAAAGGTATAGTAAAACAACAATAAATAATCAACCTACCATTAATATTTTTTCACAAATCCATCCATGCCCACATTGTTTTCATTCAAATATATGTTTCTAACATTACTGAAAATTATTTTCATTGGAAAATTGTAATTTTGTTGTACGAATATATGTAACAAATTGATAGTAAATAAATAAAAAACTGTACTAGCGGCTGCGATTGAACCTACGCCAACATAACTATGTTCCATTACGGGACACTATACAGCCAGTTAACCAACTGCACCACCACGCCACGAGTGATGTAATTATTGTCAGAATGATATACATTGAATATAAAAGGTAATGTTCAGAAAATGTTTCAGTGTGTTAAAAAATACTATTATATTGAAATAAATGTACATTACGATTAAATTAAAATGCTATGAAAATTCGTCATTTTAATTTAAAATACCTTTCTTGCATCGGGTATGCTTCTTCATTTATTTACTTTGGTTTTAAACTATCGAGGTTATCTATTTGAGGTTATCACTCACAGCCAATGGTAGTGCAAAGACACGGAATTGTAGATCCATTTGTGTGTGCCAAAGTAATATAAGGTAGATGATATAGTTCTCCTGTATATCGCTTACATAGCACAAAATTTATTTATTTTACGTTAAGTGTGCATAGTGACATGTGCCGTGGACGCCCGTTCTGCCGCCATCCTTTATGGGTTGCCGCAGCTGTGTCCCGGCCACGTGCTCTCTCTCCTCCCTCCCCCACTTGAGCAGGACATAAGGCACTGTGCTTCATCAGTGGAGACGTCAACACCAACGTCCCACCCTTATGAAGGTACATTACGGTCTACAACTAGCAGTTTTGGGTTAGTCAAATTCGTTTGCAGGGCCCGTAGCATATTTACTAGTATTTTCAACAAAATATTAAGCTGTCCCATGTTTATGATGTCGGGGCGCTACGCGACACGACGCACGTCAGGTGCCAAGCTGCAACAGGCATTGTGTAAATAGTGACGTTAGTTAATCAGAAAGCATACCAGAATACACTGTAGATTTGCATGATTGCTTACAGTACTCTTTTTGAAAAACGCTTTGAACATTTTGGATATTATTTCAGTTGCTAAATTCATCATGGTGGCAAGGACACTTAGGAAAGCCTGCCAAAAGTGTTTTAATTTACTTTTGTGTACTTAACATTTATATGCGCCTTAAGAGCAAGTTTGACATGTCTTCTCTTAATTCAAGCAGAATCTCATTATGTATTTAATTTTTGAATTTAATACGTATTTAATTCTAACAATGCTTTAGTGATTGCCCTACAAAAGACTGGCAGTTATATTTATATGTATATGTAATGGGCAGAAACGTTCTTAAAATTAATTCTTTACTTTTTCATCACTTTTGGTTTTGCATTTATGTTTAAATTAGAATGTAAGAGCAAATCCACCACGTCTGGCGGGAACGCGGGCTTCCGGGTCCCCGCCTGACGCCATATTGAGTTAGTCTTCGCCCCATCAGCGAGCAAGTAGGTTGTGCGCGCGGAGTGCGGTCACGTCTCCCTTAGGTCCCTCATCTTTACTGACATAATCATTTAGTTTTCAATATTTAATTTAGTCTACCGGAACCTTTTTGTGTCTCTTCATGGCCTCAGGGATCGACGCGCGTCAGGGCAGTGCTATTTGAGCCTCCCTCATAACTTTTCACTTAAGCCCATTGTTGGCCGACGCCACAGTTCACAGCTTTACTGATTTGCTCCGAGCGAATATTTTACGTATTGTCAATGGTGGCACTGCTCGAGGGTGTTTCAAGCTAATAAACCACCACACTGGTTTCAATTCACGTCTGTGTTTTCCTCAAAGGCAACAATGACTTTCTTCCCCTCCGCACCCTAATGAGCCACAGCAAACAGAGTCGTCGGGAGCAGCGCGTGCCAGGTAGCCTAGCACACAAACCACCACGAAGACTTCCAACACCGACAAGCGGCAGGAGGGCCAGGTTACATGGCCAACAGGCCGTCGACCCACACCAGACGTCAATCTCAGGTAACCTCAAGTCGGGCACATTCTTTGGTTCCCATGAATCGACCCTGACCTATCCCGTGCCATGTTAATAGATATATTTAAATCAGTAATAGACGTTCACAATATGCCTCGATTCGACATGTCAGCAAGGGGTCTCGTACCCCTCGACAAGATAATGACAAATTTCCGTTAAATGTCGCTTGCTTTGCTTCAAATTCAGTAACGATACGGACATTGTAAGGAACTCTGGTATTAACTGGTAACGAAAGTTGATGTTAATGGCTCTTAGCGATCGGTATCTCACAGCTAACGAGATACAGAATACTGCTACTGCTCCCCTTGTTTTGCCAGCCTTCGGAATATTAAAATTAAACTTTAATTTTAATGTCAAGTGTTGTTAGGTTCCAGAAGTGTTGTATTCTTTTTTTCAGAGCCTCCAGCGTGTTTTTAAAATAATGTACCTAATTTTCCACTCAAAATTTATGTAACTCGGTCTCAACCCCCAATTCACGCCCGGGTAATGATTGAAAAGGGTTTTTGTGCGCTAAATTCATTAATGATTTTTTGTGTTTGATTGGTGTGTGTTTTGGAGGGTTTTGCTATAGGTCTATGTTATTTTAAAGGAGTACTTAAGTTGCTCCCAGGCGTTGGTGCTGCTGGTACTTCAGACCAAGCACCCCTGTGCTCAGCCATTCTTTAAGCGCATGTGACCGGGCAAAGTTGTGTTTACACAAGGGTTTTGCTGAACGGAAATGCCACTATCTATGTTTTTCTCTTTCATCTGAAATTTGTCTGGAACATTTTTTCGAAAAATTCTCTTGCTTCTTCGGTCATTCTTTCCCACACTGCACTCTGCATGTGGGAGAGTTTCGGGTTTGTTGCTTGTGCAGGGTTGTAAACAAAGCACAAATAAATTCAGTAACTTTGAAATTTCTTGTGTCGGCATTCTCAGTCTCCAGCATTCATGTAGAGTTAACAGTGTAACTAGTGTTTACCCACTGCATGGATCTCCTGACCCGCGCAGCTGTCGAGGGTAGTGTCTACCAGAGAACCATTGCCCTCAATATTTCTGCCTCTGTTTCTACCCATCCCCAGAAGGGCATAATGGGAGGGCACACATTTAATTTACATTATAATATGGAGTCGAATTCCACACCAAAATCTAGTAATGCAAATATACCCTCCCTTTACAATGGGTACTCTTTAAAAGACACAATTAACCCTGTTATTAAATGTTCTGAATTATCAGAATGAACAGTTGTTATTAGTGTTGGTCTTCTCACTGGTGAGGTTGGTGCTGCTAATTAGCTGTGTAATTACTGTGTAGTTAAAGTCTTATTAGTAAATTTAGAATTTCTGGGCAAAAGTAAATGAGAAAATTACACGCTTTCTGAGGTTTGCCAACCTGGGCGGCTGGAGACTTAGTAAACAATCTGGAAACGGATACTGTATTGTAAGCGTTTTAATATTATCATACTAATTAAAATGTAATTAAAGTGTCTATCTTATAGTTTTTCATTTATGTAAACCAGAAATGTCAATTCACTGGCATCATAAATTATGGGGTGTCTGCTTGGGCTACACTGACATACACTGCTTAAGTTAGTCCGAACTGTGTGAGGTGTCTTACGGTATGTGTTAGTAAGTGTTCCCTTATTCCTACCTCGGTTGCTCACGGCACGAAAACAGCTGAAGCACTGCTGACATAAATTAATTCCTATGTCATGTAAGCTTCAGCGCCCCAGTCTTCTCCGGAGCACTTCGACATAAACCATCGTTCTTGTATTTTTAGTTTTCTCTCGGTGTTAAGTGTTATTCTATTGTGAAACGAAGGAAGATAGACTTATTACGCATGTAATCCTAGACGACGATATAAATATTATTTATCATGAGCAACCTAGGAATATTTTTAAGACTACTGAAAAAATGTGTATCCATTGCTATAATATATTTTTACATTTGATTGTAGTTGCAGGCAAAGTTTTTTTTTAAATAACAATAATTTTCAGATAATTTATCTACTTTAAATCTGAAGTAAATATTTACTAGTAATTTTTTAATTATAGTAATGAGCCGCATAAATACACACACAAGCTTCCTCTTTTCTGACTTTCGACAGATGGCAGCGATAAGAGATAATATTTTACCCTTCTGCCTCCCAAACCAACCTAACCTCACGACCATATGCACGAGGGGAAGTGTGGCGGTGCAGCTGGGCCGATTATTAGAGAGAAAGAGAGAGAGAGAGAGAGAGAGAGAAGAAGAAAAGCACAGACGAATGACATTTACATTGGGCTTGCATGAAAGTAGCACGCTCATATAAGCTAACACTTCAAATATGGAAGCGAAGCTCTCAGGGAAACTACTAAATAAGAAAAGAGCTGAGCTTCACATGCCATTCCACGAAAAGGAGCTCGCTACAAGTAGTGTGTTACTTTGAACTTCTAACCCTTGCTCATTACAAGGTGTTGATGATTGCTGACTATTCCCCTATGGGAAACTCTGTGCGAGGGTCAAATCCTAAAAAAAGTTTGTCATTCAGCCCCTAAATTTAAAACATCATTCCTCGTCACATAAGAAGCAGATACTTGCTATTTCTGTGATCATGTAAATCAGATACACCATATTCCTGTTCTGATCGGTCAGGCAGTCGACAACAGGATAAAAATGGTGCGACAGAAAATGCTGTGTTTTAATGGTTTACATATTCGTATGGTATCAGGTTATTCAAATAATGGAGGAACTACACACAAAGACACTGTTCTCTTTTTCACACATCTGTTCCTATGCATTTTCATGCTTATAAACTTTGTTTGGGTTACTCTTTAAGTCTCAAGTTGAAATTTTACCCTGAATTCGCGATTTTTATAAAGATCTCATGTATTACGACTCAGTATTCTAATGTAGGTAAGGGCATTCCACTTCAAACTCATGCCTTAGTTATCTTATAGGAATGAAAACTGTTGCATGGTTGTTCCAGGAAGAATAGACAGAGACCACTCGATGGATGTCCCCCAACTACCCAATATTAGCCTGCTGCTCATGGACTCTACATGCAGTAAGTTCAATGACGATGGCGAAGTACCATCACCATCACTTTCCCCTAGCACCAGTCCAGACCTTCAGCATTTATACTTGGAGTCGAAAATTCGTGATGCCAGTAAGTGTAATTTTCATTTTCAAACTGTTAACACACTGAATCTTATACACTATACAACTGTACATGCTTCGTAAGTTACTATAAGGCTACAACAGTACTGCCAAGAACGATTTCAGCTATATTTAACACCATGAGTGTATATATATCAAAATTTCAAGTACATTTAAAGTTAGGATATTTCCTTACATTTTAAAGGAAAACATTTTATTGTTGTTACATAGTTGCATTAAGTGTCTGTGTCTCTCATGTAACCATATTTTTCTGTCGCACACAGTACTTCAAAAGTAACTTGTATTGACTAATTTATATTCGCTTGATTACAAGTGTACTAGTACCATTATTCCAAAAATTGTTTTCCCCCTTTTTATGCAAAATATTCGTTATTTCCAATATGTTTTATAATGAGGTAAATTTGAGTTTCAATTTACGTTGTTTTATTTGATTTTGGCTTGCACTGATTGTAAGTTTTGGCTGATTATACACACTTTTTTTCTGCCTGGAAGACAGGTAAGTGTTATAGAAAATTATTGGTTTCTCCTACACCACTACTACATTTTCTTTGTGCTCACAGTTGTAGCTTCTGAAGCAGATATCACCAAGTCACTGAGCGACTTCCATATGGCCACGACCACAGCGGCTGCGTCCACGCGAGTGGCCACAGCCGTAGCCACGGACACATATGTGAGGGAGGTGGAGGCCTGCCAGGCACAGGTGCTGGATGCACACTCGGAATTCCGCGATGTAGTCGTTCTCTCGCTGACTGGCTTGGAGGAGCACATGGATTCAGAGGCTGTCGACTTCCATGATAGGGTGATGGCAGCTTCTTTTGGCTTGCGTGTACGACTCGCCGCAGTGATGGCCGCTCTTGAACGACAGCAGGCAGCCCTGGGGGCAGCACATGGGCGTGCTGCAGCACAGTTTTGCAAGGCTGCGGATGCTGCAAATACACGGCTTCACACGAGCAATGCAGAGACGGCCGATGCATTTACGAGGAGGATTTATGCACTCTTGCATGGCAGTAGCATGTATGTATTGTTTATTATAGCGAATTATCCCTGAATGGCTTGTAGTTCTAAAAAAACCTAGATACCTTTTTATCTGACTTCCTTGTCTATAACCCGGTGGAAATTAAAATTTAAACTTTAAACTTAATATTCGTGGCTTAGCATAAACTGTCTAATGGTAACTTCTTAACTAGTGACCTTTGAACTGCTTCAATAGAGGCTCGCTATGGAAATTCAAAATTAAACATTACACAAATTTAGAGCATTAACTAAAGACGACCAGTCACAAAAACTTGATGTTTTTGCTTTAACAGCTTCCGAAGCTCAATGCTACATGGAAGCCAGTGGAAAAATCTACTACCACTAAATTAAAACAACTTTCCAGCATATATTTAATTGCAAAGTTTATGAACTACTTAGGTGAATTTTCTGGTCACAGATGTTGCTCTTCATGTGTCGAGCTATAATACAATACTGCTCGGCAAAACTAAGTGTAGCCCCGAGTAGGGGAGGTAGGAACACTAGTGATTCGAGGTCGCTGTGTGGAAGCAGTGGAGGGGAATGACTTGGTGTCCTCCCGTACATTCTGTTCAAACTGTAAGCGACTATCTGTAGCAGGTCTAATAGGGTGGTACAACACATGAGATAAAGTTATTTTATCGGGAATAATTTAGGGAAAACAAAAGTTTTGGTGGTTGGTAGAAACTCAAAAGTGTACTTACTCCCAAAAGACCCATTCCTTTCGTGTTTTTCTCCCGACACCCTTTAAATTATTTAACAACCGACTTTTTCAAAATGATTCATACTTACATAAACAAGAGACATTACCGAAAATAACTTTTTAAAAAATTTCTTAAAGTATGTTTTACAAAATAAAAAGAGCAAAAATTATTGAATTGATCACTTTAACATATTTATCGTGCTAAACACTTACACAAATTAACACATAAAATAAAACATCACAAGAAATGTCACACACATTTGAAATCGCGGGGCGGTGATTTTACTGTGAAAGTTCAAGTTCTACTCAGGAGTATGTTTAAATGGGCGCCATCCCAAAATGCCGGCTGGGAACGGGTAGAGCACAAGCAGAAAAACTCAGTGCAGATGGTTATCTTTGGCAGTAGGCTAACCCCTAGCATATGCGTGGGTCGAGAGGCCCACAGCTTATTTACGACAGAAAGTGCAAGCTATGGGGACTTTAGTGAGACAGACGTTCACCTCACCATTACCTAAAGCCTTGAATTTATTAAACATGGTAAAATTACACTACACATGAGTACTTGAGTACTTGCCAGACTTCTGGTTTTGGGCGGCGGCTGCGTGCCCACGATGGAGTTGAAAACTTGAGAGCTGATAATTACACTTTATGCAGAGTTATGTTGGCTGCATAACCTGAACAACTTGATGCGGGGGAACAGCCTGGCGCAGATCCGCGAGAGGTCAAAGGGCCTGCGAGATCGCCAGGTGAAACAAAAAACTGAAGGCTGGCCACGTGGTCACTAGCTCACAATAACACTACGGGGTCGGTCGTTACCGTAAGTTGTAAGTTGAAACATCCTCCGCGTGCAGATCGCAGTCCGGAGGACAAACGACCGGGGACGCGTGAGGAAGTTAACACAAATTGAAAAAGGTTCCAGAAAACACTAAGAGACAGAGACGTTACTTCAGTTAAGCAAAAGGTTGTAAAAGCGACTTACCGCAGTCAACGCGCAGAAAGGACTGGTCGAGCCAAGATAGCAGTTGGCCCCACGCGCCTGCCCCGCCAACACCTGGATCAACTCAGTACTCTTCTTAAAACTAAACAACACCAAATCCTTGGAACACATGCCAAAAAAATGTGATATTATATTTTATGAATTTTAAAGTACGAACACAGTGCTTATTCTTTACCTGGGTGTGATGTAGAGGGTGGAACTGACTTATGTATACAATAATAACTGTAAATACAACTTAAGTACTGACTGTATTTACCTGAAAAAGAAACATAGACACTGGGCCCTGACAAAAAACAAAACTTGGCTTTACGTTACTTGATAAAAATATACTGTCTAATAAAGCATCCCGGAGTGCGACACATAATGGTGGTAGGTGATGCTCCAGGAAGGGCTGGGATTAGTCGGCTGTTACGTCGAGTGTTCAGCGAGTTTTGAAAAGTAAACAACACCCTCCATAGTCCGTCTCACAGGTCGTTCCTGTTTATTACAACATAATCACTTACAGAATTCATCGCACACTTTATTATGAAAAACACAGCACTCAGGGGGAGGGGGGGAAGGAAAAGATGGGTATGGTCTTGGTGCGTGTATCGTTGCTGCTGGCCGGGCGGAAGTGTGTTGGGTTTGGGCTGGATGGGCCGGGAGGTAGGACGTCAGTAATTCTACGACACTTGGTACCACGAGAGAGAGAGCTCTCTGACACTCTCGCTCTCGCAAACAAGCCACAAATACGTCAGAGAGAGCACTCTCTGCCAATTTCAATTGTTCGCCAAGAGTACGAAGGAATGAAAGTACGAAGTTGTATACTCGCTCTCGCTCCTCGTGCACTCTGCCATATGCCATCTTGATAACAACCATGGTTTGAGGTTACTGAAGTAACATGCGACATGAATGGCAAATATTTATATATTTGTACAAATATAATTATTTTCAATGAACAGACGAGAAATTCAGTAAACATTTTCGGCCGTAATATGCCTTCAAATACACCAAATAAAATTTTGGCATCGCCAAGAAACACCTATTCCGGTTTGAAATGCAATGCTGGTATGTTAAAAATTTATTATTTGAATAGTTCACAAGTATATTTAATATCTTTACAACTTGTAATAATAAAATCTTTGCACTTGTAATCTTTGCATCGTTGGTTTACAAATACGAGAGAGCATCGCCCCAATTGGAGAGATTGAGAACACCAGAGAGCAAACTAGAGCTCTGTCTGGGTGATATGCAAAAGAGCACTCGCAACAGAATACTCTTGGAATTCAGACACTGTCTCAAGAAGCGAATAACTGTTTATAGGTGACACTGTAATTTTGTGGTTTGTATGTATACACAACGTCTCGTCATAATTAACGGTTCAGTGTAAATAATTATTTATGTATAAATATTAAAATATTAGCATTATGTGACACACATTTGACGCGAGCGGGGGTTGGTGATTAGATAGTGAATTGCCCGGTGCGCCAGCCCGTTATTGGAGAACGGGCACTCAGTCTGTAGATTCTTCTCTCGCAGGGCCGCGTGGCCGACGGCCGTGGCGTTACTTACGTGATCACCCCACTCGACGTCTGATTGGTTGTTGCGCAGAGGAATCTTATGGCGTTCCTCACGCCCG